>PVKE010012152.1:0-38940 GCA_004027555.1 Craseonycteris thonglongyai
CAAAATTTCATTCTTGTGATTATATTTATTTTGTGTCTACCCTCTTCTGGGCATTGCACTGGTATTTTGGGTACAGGGGTAGCTGACATGAAAGCTTGTTCTGAAAGGATGAGTAGAATTTTGTTGTTTGAGGAAGGGAAGGTCATTTCAGAGTCCAGGAAGGGCATGGGAAAGGCAAAGAAGTATGGATAATTGGTAAGGAGAGGTAGGTGGCCAGGAAGGGACTGGAGTTTGAAGGTTAGGTTCAGTGGTTTATTGGGACTGTAGATATTTTGTCCTGGAAGCAGCTACAAAGTGATAAGAGTGATTGTTTTTAAGAGGAAAGACACATCAAAGGTACAAATGACCTAAAATATAGGAAAAAATAAGGCCAAGTTAAAAAAAGGTTTTGTTTTTTTTCCCCACAAATGGACAGGGTATATACATAGTTATTCGTTGTATAATTGTTTACAATATCAAGAGGAAATTGAAACAAATCGTTCACTTGTTTAACAGATGTTTATTGACTGTCTACTCATTGGTAGACACTAACTAATCTGCTTGTTGGTATGCAGCATGGAGCAAAACAGTCAAAAGTCTTTACCTTCAAAGGGAGTCAGAAGTCTCCTCTAGGAGCTACATTCTAGTTGGATGGGTGGTGAGGGGCAGAGATAAACATGATAATTAAACTATCTAGAGTCTTTCAGATAGTAATAAACGCAACTAAGTAAAATAAACAAGGGAAGTGGGGATAAAGAGTGCTGAGGTATCCTCACAGAAGCCCTTGCTGGGAAAGGGATATAGAACCTGAAGGAGGTACGGTGGTAAGTTATGAGGTTATCTAGGTGATGTCTTCTGGGCAAAAGAAATAAAGGGGATGAGATGGGAATGTGCCTTGTGGGTTTTACATGTAGAAAGGAGCCCAGTGGAATTTGCCAGGAGTCAGAGAATAGAGGCTAATAGGAGATGAGGTTATAGATGTGAATGAACTAAAAAAGAGCCAAGAAGATTTGCTAGAAAATAAATGACAATGATTTATGCAAGAGTCTTAGAGTTTCCAAACCGGAAACACTGCTAGGCAATACCCAGAGAGTTCTGATGGAGAAAGAAAATCGGAGAGTTTTATAGTAATTTTGTATGCCAACAATGAAACTTCAGAAAGAGAGATAAGAAGATCCATTCCCTTTGCCATTGCAAACAAAAAAATGAAATACCTAGGAATAAATCTAAGAAAGAACCAGAAGGACTTATACACTGAAAACTATAAGACACTGTTAAAAGAAATTAATGAGGACACAAAGAAATGGAAAGACATTCCATGTTCATGGATTGGAAGAATCAACATAGTTAAAATGGTCATACTCCCCAAAGCAATATACACATGCAATGCCATTTCCATCAAAATCCCACAGTCATTCTTTCAAGAAATAGGTATAAAAAAAAACAACATCAAATTTGTATGGAACCACAAAAGACCACGAATGGCAAAAGCTACCCTAAGAAAAAAGGATAAAGCTGGGGGCATCTCATTGCCTGACTTTTATCTGTACTACAAAGCCTCAGTAATTAAAAAGTACATTCTTGAGAAGAAACCAGTTCTACATTATCAGCCCCTGGGTTGGCCCAAGATGCTATTCATCAGAAGTCCCTTGGTCTAGACAGTGAATGTTTTCTTTGTGAAGTCATTCAGGTGGTTAATGAGGTTTGTTGTACGTCCAGGCATTGTTAACACATACCACACTGATGTGTATCCAGGTGTTGACGCAGGACTGTAGAGTTCAAAAGTTTAAATTCCCAGAGTTCTTTAAACCAAGAATTAACATTTCCTTATGCCTCAGCCCACTTGAATTTAATAATTTAGCAGCATGACCACAGTGACTCCGTTTTATTTCTTCCCTCTATTCCTCAGTTGTACAGTAGGGTAGATAATGTGAGGAGGAGTGGTGGGTGGGGAGGCCTTAGCCAGTAGGCCTGGTGGGGAATGAGAAGACCTTTACTCTAAGAGAGGAGAAGCAGAAGAATGATGTGATTCAGTAAGTTTTTACAGGTGGAAATTCCTTACACTCGGCTGTATGAGTTATGTTTTAAAAGGATCAGACTCATTTTGATCTGCAGGATAGACTTGTAGGAGGGTTGGGTATAGGCAGGGAGCTCAGCTAGGAAGCTATTGTGGTATCTGAGGTAAAAGATGATCATGGCTTAGAGCAGTTCTGTAGGTGGAAGTGCTGGAAGATACTTGGATTGTGGATAGATTTTGATGATGGAGCCCATACAGTTCAGTGGTGGATTGGATTTGAGTACAGAAAACAAAAAATGAGCACGATGACTCCAAGGTTTTTAGCTTGAGCAATTGGAAGAATGGTGGTACTGTTTACTGAAATGTGGAAGAATTTAGATAGAGCAGATTTGGGGGGAAAGATCAGAAATCCTAATTTTGGACATGCTTAATTAGAAATGTCTGACCAAATATCTGGGCATCCTGTGACCTAATCAAATGTACACATAAAATTACCCATCACAAATTCACCCCTTATCAACCATACACACATCTCCTTTTAAACCATAGTTTATGTCCAACTAAAGACAAGGAGCAGGTCATAATTCTGCTTCACATGATACAACAATCCAGCATACAACCGAAAACACATTAGCTGCTTCCCCAGAGGAGGAGGTAAAATCCTGGAGTCATGTCCACTTTTCTTCTTGACATCATGTAACTCAAATGCTGTGACGTAAAGTTAACAGTACTTAAAGATCATGATATAAAGCTGATACATCTTTTGTTACATGATAAGGGGATAAGAGAGGGAAGGAAACAAATATATTCACTTCATGTATGTGAATATATATGCATATATATACACGCACAAATGTGTTCATAAAATAAGGAGGGAGTACTCATG
This sequence comes from Craseonycteris thonglongyai, assembly GCA_004027555.1. Classification (NCBI taxonomy): domain Eukaryota; kingdom Metazoa; phylum Chordata; class Mammalia; order Chiroptera; family Craseonycteridae; genus Craseonycteris; species Craseonycteris thonglongyai. The sequence continues at coordinate 2,883 of PVKE010012152.1, forward strand.
ACAGTTACAGTCCTCATTTCTGCTGGTCATGTGATTGTAGCTGGTTTTTAAACTACCTTCTTGAACTACCTGCCCAATTTCCTTTGCCTTCAGCAAGCACCTCAGCTGGTCCTGGCTTTTTACCTGGTGGGATGACCCACACCTTTATTACTGGAGGGTCTAAGATGTTAGTAGTCCTGCTTGAATGAGATTGGGTTCATTTTCCTCTGACTTTAATCACAGGGTCAGGTAATACTGAGAGTTGCCCTAAGGAATCTCTTGTATTCCAGATGTCTTCTTTCTCACCTCTACTGTGGAGTCGCATCCAGTTTCCCCTGCATACGCAGGATTAGTCACCCTAGTCAGCACAGTAACTCCCATCTGTGCCTATTCAGAGACATTTAACAGGCATCCTCAAACTTTTTAAACAGGGGGCCAGTTCACTGTCCCTCAGCATGTCCACACATGCACACTGCGGGCCCGGGACGAGTCGGCTGCTAAGCAGGACAGGCAGCGTTGGCAAAAACACCCGGCAGGCCGGATAAATGTTTTTGGCGGGTCACCTGTGGCCCGCGGGCCGTAGTTTGTGGACCCCTGCATTAGGAAATGAAAGTTGCCAGGTGTCAGTCTTAACTTCCAGTTCAATGGAATCACTGTATCTCCTGATAACAGCATTCTTTCCTTTGAAGAGGTCTATCCATGTAATCTCTTCCTCAGATTTCCTTGTTGCCAATTTTCCAATCATGTTCTTTCCAACTCCCTGACCATCCAGCCAAACCATTGGTCACAGCTGAGGAATTGGTGTTTAATAGCACATTTGGCCATTCCTTCTCCCCAAGCAAAGTGAACAGCCAGCTACACTGCCTGGGGTCACCCCACTGGGAGCACTTCCCTTCACCAATGTGCTTAAGGGATGTCCCAATAAGGGGCTGTAGTACTGTAGCTCTCCACTTCGGGGTGGTACCTGCATGTGTACAGAATATCTGTAAACCTGGCCCAAGTCTTCACTGTCTCTGTCAACAGACTATAGGGAACTTCCCCATGTGACCGTAGGTGTAGGCTGGGTGGGAGAAGGTATTGTAGCAGGAGTGGGAACCATGGACATGCAGGCTACTTCTTCAACTTACTTGTGCCTTCAGGACCTGCTTGGGCCTGATCAGGTAAATATCACTTCCATATGATAATGAAGTGTTGCTGTGCACACCCAGCTTTGTAGCTTGCTGAGTCAGATAACACCCAGGTCATGATGGGCAAATCAGATTTCATGGAAACTTGGCCCATGGTTAAGTTTTCAGTCTCTACTAAGGCCCAGGAGCAGGCTGAGAGCTGTTTCTTAAAAGAGTATCTATCCATGGAGACTGATAGGACTTTGTTCCAAAAATCCTAAGAGCCTATACTGTGAGTCACCTTTGGGGATCTGCCAACAGCTCCAAACAGCATCGCTGTTGGCGCTTCCCCTTCAGGTAACAATGACAGCATCTGCCAGCTCAAGTGGCAGAGCAGCTTGGACATTGGCCTGGGCCTGAGCGTTCTCTTGTTCTAAGCTCAAGTCAAAATGAGCAGCTTCTCAGGTCACTTGGTAAACGGGCTGGAGAAGCACACCCGGAATAAGTTGCTTCCAAAATCAAGAGGCACACCACATAGAAGGCAATCTGCTTTACTCATTTTACAGGTTTAAATCTTCATTTCATCCAAAAACACTCCCACAGAAACCCCCAGAATGTTTGACCAAGTATCTGGGTACCCCATGCTCAAATTTACCATCACACTCCCTTCTAAAGTTGAAATAGAGTAGCCTCTCCGTCCAAGGGAACTCAAGCAACTGGCAAGCCAGTTGCTTGATATTTTGCCGATTGCTTGGGTTCCGGTTAATGGAGTCTGCTTACATTTATCCAGTGTCTACCGATTCCCAAGAGTTCCAGTTAATCGAGAGTGTACTGTATATACTTCATTTATAAATAAATATTTTAGTGTTATCCTCCTTTTGTTTTAGTTTAAATGAACATAATATGTGAAAACACGCTGTTATATTTTATCTCATATTTATTTTATAGTATGTTTAGTCCTTCCTGCAGTTGGCAGGTTTTTTCTTCTGATGCACAGCTATGGAAAATTTGTGTTTTCCATTTTTTAAAAGTATTCACAGTGCAGGGAGCAAAAGTTTATAGAAAAGGTCTGTTTTTCATGTTTGTTATTAGTGAACAATTAGATCTCATTGTCAGTAAGAATTGATGGCTGCAGCTTCCAAACTATTGAGCCTGTGCTAATAAATGCAACAGTTGTTCATAATTTGGTGGTAAATGACCTTTAAATGTAGACATTTATAGAGGCTGCCCTTGGGGAACAATTTAACTTCCAAATGACACCCATGAGTACTTGTTATCATTTAAATATGCTTCCTTTTGTCAATAACAGAATAACAAATACTGGTTAGATTTCTGATGTTGATTCAGATACCAGGAAACCTGCTGAATAAATTAGTGTACATTTGATTTATATTGACCAAAATTTTTTACATTGCTGTGTTACAGGTCAAGGTGACATGCATTTAAATGTATTGTAGAGCAGAGGTCATGTTTGACTGACATGAATGCTTACACTGTTTTTAATTAACTTTTAAATATTATCCTAAAACTCCTTCTCAAGTACCAATTATTAGGAAGAAGATTGAAATGAATTTAGGACATTAGTGGAGACCTTATTTTAAAAGTCAATACTCTTGATCTTTCCCATAAAAATTATTAGAGTAAATTACTGCTACATTTTATCTTATAATTTGTATGGAAATCAGATTGGCTTTTTCCATTATAGACTCCGAATTCATTGTCTGTGGATTTTTTCATTGATAGTTATGCAGTAATAATCTGAGATAGCATTAATAAGAGGAAAGTAATAAAGTCTTACTTAGTACAGGAAGCACTTTATCAAGCAAATGCATTTTCTTTGGGCTGTGAACTTTTTCATTGATGTTGATGTGTGTATGTGGAAAGGAGGATGGTTTGCAGGTGAAGATGTGGATTAAATTTGTCAGCCGTTCATTAGTAGTCCAGAGTAGTATTGGTTTTAGGGACACTTTAATCAACACCTGATTTGCCCTTTGAGAGAATATCTTCACAATGAATGCCTCTTCTTTTACGCAGTAAAATTGTTGGATAAAAAGCATTTTGCTTTCCGTGTAGAACTTTTCTCATTTATGTAAGCAGGTTTACATAACTCAAAGTTTTAGAACTGAAATGTACAAAGGCTTTTTATTCTTCTCAACCATGAAGCTCTTTGTTGTCAGTCAAATAAATGTGTGCTTTGGGTATTCAGGCTAACCTGCCAAGCTTTGCTTCTGAAGGAGCTGCATATAATGAGAAGGCAACACAGAGCCCCTCCACTTTAAAACTTTCCATAGGAACTGTTACTGATATAAACAGAGCTACCTTCCAGAGCGTGAAAGCACATCAACTCCACTCACCTCCAGTGAAGGGCATCGTTCCTAGGTATCGGTTTAGTTTAGCCTATAGCTTCATGCCTAGGTTTCACATACCTAAAATAACATCAACCCCATATTGTCCATAAGGGCAAAGAAGTGGCAGTGTTGAAATTGCCATAAGAGAGAAGAGGAAGTGGAGATAATAAAATTGAAAGTGGTGAGAGAATGACAAATGTTGCATGTGTATATGAGATGAATCATTCAATAACAGGAATGATTCTGAAGGACAAAGAGAAGACTCATGCAGCATTCTTGTCAGTAGATATGCACTTAAGAAGTGGCTGACAAATGGAAAGACTTTGGGGTGTCAGCACCCACTTTGGGTGCTTGGTGCCAAGGGAGAAGGCACGGAGTTTGAGAAAAGAACTAATTGTTGATGTGAGGGTGCTGCTGGTGGGGAAAACATTGGAATGCTGTCCAGGAAGGGCTTGGGCTTCTAGTGCCGATAACTAGCTCCTAACCCTGTAGTGCTCAGCTGTGGCTGCACACTGGAATCACCCAGAGATCTTGACAAACTGCTGCTGCCTAGATTCCACCCTCGGGGAATCTGATGGTTCTGGAGTATGGATTGAGCATCATAATTTGTAAAAGGTCCCTGGGTGATTCCAGTAAGCAGTAGAATTGAGAACTGAACCAAAGTTGTCCCCAAGATGCTTGTGGGAATCATTAAGGCGAGTTTCTTTTCCCAACACATCAGTGGTTCTTGGGAGTGATTAACAATACAGGATGTCAGGGTCTGTCCTAAAAGATTCTCACATAATTGGGGCCCAAGCTTTGGTATGGTTTAAAAGCAATCCAGGTGATTTTAGTTTTTTGCAAAGCCTGCAGGCTATGGAATAGGTGGCTTACCCTGTTTTGAAAAAGACACTCTGTAGAAGGGATAAAATGATGCTTTGAAGGATTGGTGCACATTCTGATTTCAGCAAAAGACTGAACATTGAAACCACTCTTGAGTCTTTGGATCCATGAATGAAATCAAGGAAAGCTTTTCTGTCATCAACCAGTTTGGAGAACATTTAAGGAGCGTCATTACTAAGCTTTGGAGCCAGACAGATTTAGTTCCACATTCTTGCTTTGGGAACTTGTGCAAGTCATCAGTTTCTCTGAATCGCATTTCTCTAAAACGCCTACCCCAGTTTTCTCGCAAGGATCCCATGTAAGTACTGAGCACGTTACAAGAACTTCCTAGGTTATTGTTATTTCTAATACTTCTAATTAATACTTCCAGTCCTCCCTATGTTATTGTTATTTCTAATTCTTATAATGAGTGTTTTTTGTTTTGTTTTTTGCCAGTAGGGGTTAACATGTCCTACATTTTACCTTCCTTTCATCTAGCATAAATTTTTTTAAACTTTGAAAACTTCCATTTTTAATTCAGTATTTTAGGTGAATATAAAATTTTTAAAAATAGGGTTAGGGTTAGGGTATTATAGTTAGGGTTAAGGTTAAAAAAAATTTTTTTTTAATTAATTTTTTTTAATTAATTCTTTTTAAAAAGCACTGTGAAAGGAACCTTGAAGTGTTTTCCGATTAAAGAATGAAAATGAAAATGTCCTAAAGACCTCCTGTAAGAATAAATGAAGAATGCTGATAATGTGGCTAAACAACCAGTTGTTGACAACTGCTCTTTATTGCTCACACAGTGCTTAGATGAAATTCCAGTTGCTTTTCTTTTCGTCCAGTTGGTTTTCTGCTTCCTCCAGATAAGAGAAGGTCTTTTGGTAGAGTCCAGACAACCAAACCTAAATCTATTAAGTGGTTAAGTGTACAGCTCTAACCTGGCAGTAGGGGTGGGCCCCGTTCCCATCCAGACCCTTTTCTGTGTGCTTTCCTCTGAGCAGAAGTAGAATTTTGACTCTTGACTTCCCGGTGTTCAGGTTAGCCGGATTCAGATGAGGCCAGCTTTAATGATGTCATTTTACCCCAGGGATATTTTTGAAGCTGTTACTGCACTCAGGTGCGCTCCTTCAGTGAGTTCTGGGCTTGGAAGGTTCTATGGAGCTCATCTTTCTGTGACCCAGAGAATTCTAATGCCTGGCTGGAGTGGCTAACAGTCCGTTTAATTGGAAATTGAGCCAGAATTTGTGATTTGCTGTGAGCTCGTTCACATACTGGGTGTTGTGTGGGGCCTGAAGAGAGGGCAGGCAGCCCAAGGTGCAAGTGGTGGCAGAGCCTGAGGGCTGGCTGAAGGCGCAGAGAAGTGGGGAGTGAGGAACAGTTTTTATCAGCTGCAATATGTACTTACATTTATTTATTCAACCAATAGTTCTTGAAGGCCTTTGTACCAGGCACTGTACTAGGTCCTGCAGATGCCATCACTTGGAGCAGTTTTCTTTCAGAGACCCTCAAGATATTCCAGATTTCCCTCTCCAAGTGATTCTCCCTATTTGTAAACACAGAGTACACGAGCGCTGTAAATCCTGTGTTGCTCCATGGAGAACTAAATGTTTAAATACAGTTATGTTAACAAGCTCATATATGAATAAACTGCAACCTCACTCTCTTTAAGATAGGTTGACAACAGTACCTAACCCATAAGGCCATTCCCAAGATTAAGTGATATAATGCAGACGAAATGCCTGGCAAAATGTTTGTCTCAGAAGAGTTAGCTCAGTACATAGGGCTGCTATTACTAGGACTCTCTCTGCCTTCATAAGCCTTGGTTCAGTCCCTCCCCTGAAGGAAGGGTATAAAAAATACAGTCAAGACGCTAATGTGAGAGACAGGAGGCAGCCAGGAGAAGGGTCTCTGCAGATTTCCTTATTGCCTAACACAGTGAGATAAAGTTGAGAGGTAAATTGACGTGTACCCCTCAGTGCTGGCCAGTGGTGACGTTTTACTTGTTTGGATACTGGACCATGCATCATTAGAGCCACCTCTAATGAATCAGGCCCAAGTGGGGTTATGTTTATCTTGTAAACTTGGCTTCTTTGGGAGGACATTCTATAAGAAAGGAAGTAGCAAAGTGATTAAAGAGTGAACCTTGGAGTTGATGACACCTGGTCACTTTCTAACTATGTGTTTAATGGTCTGGTGATGTACATGCTCTGAGCATTGGCTTCCTTAAATGGGGATAATAGTAACTGCTTCATAAACAATAGGGATTTTAATCAAATGGAATAATTGGTGTAAAGCCTTTAACACACAGTTGGTTCTATAGCAGTTAGTGTTGGTGTTTTTTCTGAAAATTTAAATCTTTATGTTGGATTTATATAGAGTTCTCTGAATTAGGCTTATGTAGGATTTCAGTTTTGAGTACAGTTGATGCCATAAACTCCTCTCTAGTTCCTTCACTTTACCACCAGCAGAAACATTTGATAGAAACCCCAGTATGGCAAAGGTATTTGAGGTTCATGAAGTTGAATTAGAGTTTCACCTGTGTTTATTTGATATAAAATTGTTTCTAGTGTTCAGCAAACATACTCTATCAAAATGAATTGAAATAATTTCAACAAATGAAAAATCCAGTGCCATGCAAAAAGATGACCCAGAAAGAACTCCAGAGAGCTCGCATATGGAGACTTGATTTTTATGGGGAAAATGTATGCAAGTCTTATGGGTTGCCCAGGTAAATACACACTTCTAAAGAAGTCTTTCTTTAATATATATATTTTTTTATAGAAGTTTCTTTTTTTAAAAAATATTTATTATTATTATTATTATTTTTTATTGTTTTTTGACAGAGAGAGAGAGAGATACAGAGACAGAGAGAGATACAGAGACAGAGAGAGAACTGAACTGGGGGAGCTCCCAGTTCAGCACATGGTTCCGCACGGGCCTGGGCCAGGATTTGATCCTCAGTCCCTGGCGCTGCTAAGTGAGCACTTAACCCACTGAGCCATCCCGGCTTCCCCATTTTCTTTAATATTTTGCCATCATTTTCTTGAGGGTTATGCAGTCCAGGGAGAGCAGAAGCAGAGCAGAAAGTGTCTGGGCTTAAGGTAAGCCAGACTTGGGTTCTCACCTGGGCCGGCCTCCTCACACCTCAGTCTCATTCGTTAGGAGGGAAAATGCTAGCACCAAGAGTTGTGAGGCTAAAACTGTAATTGAGATGATAAATGCAAAGCAGGTAGTATAGTGCAATGATGTCCTACAAAACAGTTGCTGTTGTTATCCTGAATGTAAAAAGCAGGAGGAGAATGGCAGGTTCTCTTTATTGTAAGCTGGGCACAAGAAGCACTTACCGTGCATCTTCTTGTGTCATCTCTGCCTCAGCCTGGGTGGCCCTGCTGTCTTGCTCAGTGCTGCTGCCCGTGGACCCAAACTCTCTTGAATTTGCACTGCTCAGGAGGAAGGGGCACACCAGTTCTGCTCTGGAGATTGTGATGAAGCCTGCTATGATTCTGGTACTGAAACCTTTCGGCTGTGCAGAGTTATCCTTAACTGAACCAGAGTGCCAGTAGCTGCAGGGACCAGGATCCCACTTCAACCATTTGGGTCCCTTGCTTCTGTCTGAGTGCTCTGGAGGAGAGGGCAGGCATGCTCGTGCCTGATGGGGCTCTTCCTGGGCGTGCAAGAGATTTGGAAGTAACATTTGAAACGTGCCCAATTCATTGGGGTTAATTTAAGCAATCCAAAAGAATTTTCCAGTATAGTTTTTAATACAGGAGAGGATCTGAAAATAGAAATTCAGTATGAAGGATGGATGGTCCATGGAGCAGTGAGTTTCGATCTTTCAAGTAAGTATTTTGTAAGTTTTAATGTCCAGTAAATCTGTTGACTCAAAATATAGGAAACATTTTTGCCGTAAAGAAATGGACATGAACCAGAAGTGCCAGAAACTGGTTTGTTAAATAATAATGATTAAAAATGATTTTAAACTGTGTGTTTAACGTTAGATTATGTGAAAAGTGGACTAAACACTTTTGTTGTTTGATTTGGTCAGTTTTTGCTTCCTTTGGCTGCCCTAGACCTACATAAGACTACTTCAGTGTATAATGGAGAACTGTGAATTTGGTCAGGAATTTCTTGTGGACCACTTTGTATTTAAGCCTTTGTAAACAGTTCCACTGATTTTCTTCATGTGATATATAGACTGTTCTTAAATGAATATGGGTAGGCACTGGGTTCTTAAGTTGGCTATAGTGCTGTTATCTTGAAAGTGTATATTTATTTTACAATTTTTTAGATTTGGAGAGTTTTTTAAAAAGAAACATTTACTTTATATTAGAATACATTCATTTTCATTAGCTATTCACATTAGCGTTGGTTTCTAAAAATTAAAACACATTAGTGTTGGAAGCACCTCAACATATTTTGAACTGCTCACTTGTTTAATTAATATATTTGTAGCATTGTAAGGTAGTTATAATTTTAAGGGATAGTTCCATAAAAGATGGATGGAGATTATTAAAGATCAATGCTATTTAACCTCTTGCTCTTGGTCTAGCATACGAAGGAAGCAAAACATCCATTGTAAAGTAGTAGTTAATTAATGTAACTTAGTAAATCAAATCTTTGAAGAGCCCTCAGAGTTTACACTTTAGCTCTATATAACTGACAGTACCCATGAAGCAATAATGAATGCTTTATGCTAATTCATAACAAAATGGGAAATTGTATTCAATGGAGATTTTGAGAATGATTTCAGTGAGGAATGAAGAACCTAGAAGACTTCTTGCAAAAAAATTGTGCCTAAGGTGCATTTTTGAGCCCAAGTAGAATTCATATAAGCAGAGGGAAAGGGTGAACCCTTTCATGAAGGAACCCACTCCCCACAAAAAGATAGAGTGATGTAATTGTATGATGGGGGATGAAAAGGAAGTTGTGTTCCCTGTGCAGTGGTGGGTAGAGAATGACAGGATTTTGGGTACGGGGGGCAGGACCAGATTGCAGAGGTCCCTGTGGAGGAATGTCTTTGCTCTGTTTGCTCCTGGAGGATGGGCAGTGACCAGTGTTGAAGGTATCAGAGTCCATTCCACCTTTGACCAGGAGTGGGGAGAGGAGGGCACATTCTAGTAGGTGGAATGTCTGAATTGCTTTGGGGAAGGAGTGCAGAGGAGAAAATGCCCATCACTGGCATCAGGGAAGGGTGGGATCGGCAAATCTGAAATCTGATAAGTTTGTGTAGAAATCAACAGGGCGGCATAGCATGTTTCTGAGCAGCAAAGTGACATGAAAATGGGGAAGTCATATTGATTAAATTTAGCTCAGTGTAGGATGCCAGGATAGCTCAGCAGATGAGTGCTTGCCTCACTATCATGAGGTCTTGGGTTTGATTCCTGGCCCTGGCCCATGCAACCCCCTATGCTGAACTGTAGTGCAGCTGGTAACCACAGGGATGGCTGGGCAGTGAATATTCTTGCCTCCCATGCAGGAGGCCCCAGGTTTGGTTCCTGCCCTGTGCAGCCCCACATCCACCATGTCACAACTAATGATGTACACCTGTGGAGACTGCTCTGGGCCCTGCCCCCTTCTCTCTTTCTCGCCTTCTCTCAAACAATAAAATAAAATCTATAAAAACAAAACAAAACAAATAAACTTAGTTTGGTGCACAGAAGGTTTCCAAAGGGAATTGATTGGCATCATCTGTGGGACTGTGGCTGTGGCCCAGGCTAGTCTAGGAGTTGGAGAAAGGATCAGAATGAAGGTGTGGACTGGGTCTGTGGCATAAAATGAACATGAGAGGTTCTGAACAGAATGTCAGTGAGCTTTAGAAATGGTCTGGAATTGTCAGCTAAAAGGAAAGGATGCATCAACAGTACCATTTAGTGTCCTTTATTTCATCTCTACTTACCTCTCCACTTGGCATTCTCCCCCTGCATGCCTACACTGCTCCCTAATCCCTCAGTTGCTGGAGGATTAGGTTTCTCATGCCTCTGAGTCTCATGTTCTTCAGCCTGTGGGAAGCCTGCCCTGGTCCCCTACTCAAGTGGGTTAGCTTATGTTTTCCTTATTGAACCAGTCTAGTTTCACTTCCTACTAGTAGGCCATGGTGAAGTTTTCATTTCTGCTCGAGTTTTCTTCTTAATCCCTCATCTTCCAAGTCTATAAACCAATGGTTTATAGTTTCTTATGGAAGCCCTCAGGCCACGCTCTCAAAGGTGGTGGCCACAGGTGGCTGGGTGACCATTCTGTTCAGATGATACTTGAGATTCAACCTGATCCTGGCTTTCCTTGTCTGGGGAAAGGGAGACAATACAACAGAATGACGCTTAACCAGGGAGGATTCATGAAAGGCACAGCTGAGTGAGCCGTATCTGCCTTGAGCAAAAGAATTCCTAGATAATGAGAGAACATCCTACCAGGGACCAGGAACGGGAGAATGGGGCAGGTGTGGGGACTTGGTGCCACTTCCTTTTTATTTACAGAACCCAATAAATAGGTTTCTTCGCTCCCTTCTAAGTGCCTGCTTGGTGTTCATTTCAGTTGAAGCGTGTGGGTAGGAGAGGCCCATTGTGTGGTTAGGGTGCTCAGCGGTGGTCTGCAGAGGGCAGGAAGGTCAGGAGAGTGAGGCCCTGTAGATGCTGAGGGGCCTTCGAGGAGTGGTTTCGTTGGGATGGAGTGGAGGAAGCGAGGTGGGGGCAATGGAAATCAGAGTGCTGCGAATGAAGGAAGTTGGACAGCATGAGCAGAAAGAGTGTGGACCCCTGTGAAAGGAGGAAGAGGTCATAGTAGCAGGAAGGGAAAGCAGGGTCAGGTAAAGGCTTTCTCTAAATCAGAACACAAAGTGGGAACGAAGCTTTCTGGGAGGCAAACTGCAGTTCTCAGAGTTCTGTCAGTTTACAGACGTACTGATGATTCAGTCATATAAGGTTTGGGATTAAGGGGTGAGTTTCAAGTAGCATTGTCCCAGAGAAATATGATGCGAGCCACCTAGAGATTTAAAACTCTCTAGTAAGCCATATTAAAAAGGTAAAAAGAAACAGGTGAAACAAATTATAATAATATATTTAATTTAGCCCGATAAATCGAAAATGTCATTTCAGTGTGTCATCATATAAAAATGATTGAGATGTTTTATATTTTGTAGTAATTGTTTGAAATGTGGAGGTTTTTACACTTACAGGATACCTCCACTTGGACTCACCACATTTTTTTTTATAAGATTTATTTTATTGTTTGAGAGAAGGTGAGAGAGAGAAAAGAGAAGAGGGAAAGGCCCCAAGCAGTCTTCATAGTTGCACATTATTAGCTATGACATAGTTTCATTCCACACAGGTGGATGTGGGGTTGTGTGGGGCAGGAACCGAAATGAGGGCCTCCTGCATGGGAGGCAAGAACCTTCTCCCCACTCCCAGTGTTTACCAGTTGCATGGCAGTTCAGCATATGGGTTTGCACCAGCCGGGGCTGGGATTTGATCACCGGACCTTGTGATTGCAAGGCAAGCGCTCAACCTGTTGAGCTATCCCAGCATCCCCTCGCCACATTTCATAACCCATAGTAACGTGTGTCAAGTGCTGCTATATTGGACAAGACAGACTGAGAGAAAAGGAGAGACCCTGCATCACTATAGATTTTATAACTAAAACTTGTAGTGATGCAGGAATAAAGGGGAACTGAAATCTGAAATTTAGCTTTTTTAGCTACAGTTGAGCATTTAATCTCACTATTTATATGTCTGTACTGTCAACATGTACTTGCTTTTGGCTCAGAAGAGGTGGATGGTGTCATGGTCGACCTGGCCGTATGTAGATGGTGCTGTAGTGTTTGGGGGACTCATCACTCTTTGGGCTCAGTTCCCAGCTGTAACTACTTGCTAGCTGTGAGTCACAGAGCAAATTTCTTTACCTTGCTGTGCCTCAGTGTCCTGATCTCTAAAATGGAATAAGAGTAACATATTTATGATATGAGATTCTGTAGTGATGTCACAGGGTTGTTCCAGAAATTAAATGTGTAGGGCTGACCCACAGTTCAGACATAACAAATACATTTTAAAAGATATTTAGATTACTTTTAGTTCATGTTAATCACCATAGATTGATTTTTTGTTTTTGTTTTTTAATACCTTGTCTAGGCACTAGAACTTTCCAAAATGTTATTTGAGATTGGAGTTTAAACAAAAACCTGCCTCCCTCAATCTTGTTTTTCTTTAAAAAAAAAAATGAAAACAGATAAGTTTTACATTTACTAAATTAAAATGTGTGGAGCAATAATGAATATATTATTCTTAGGAGCTGCCTTAGGGTGAGTGATGTAATCTTTAAAATCTTTCACAATTGGACAAGCAAACTTGACTTGGAAAACTCTGGTGTTTCTGAGAAGCGTTCCACTAACATAAGGCAGTTTGGTTCTAATTGTATCCCAAGGTGGAAAAACTTTTTTTCGTTATGAATACCTGAATAAAGAGGCTGTTGGGCTGGAGCTGAAGGTGGAGGTAGGGAAGTAGAAACCTTGTATAAGCTACTGCGCATGTGTGCTTTATCTGTCAGTCAATGTGCCATTTATCAAATGAGCTTTTACAATAACCAGATAGCTGGAGCACCATGCTAAGTAAGCATGCAGGAACCTGCTTGCCTGCTATGTCCAGCTCAACACTTCTGACTGAGCTCTAAGTTGACTTTTGCCTATAAAAGTGGAAAATGGGCCTGATAAAAATGTTTAGTCTGCAGGGCCTCATTTTATTTATCATATCAGAAAAGAACAATGTTTTGTTGTGTTGTGGTCAAAATAGAAGCCGACCTTGCTTGTTCACAGACACTCAAATCCTGAAGATAAGGGGGGGAAAATAATAGAGTACAATGGAAAGAGTAGAGTGTAATTATTTGTAGCTTGTCAAGTGAAGCCCTTTCAAGCCCCAAGTGATTCAAATCTGGGAACTCTGCACAATTCTGTAAACTAACCACAACCAACATCAGAGAAATCTCCCCTGGCCTGCAGACAGCACTGAAATTGCATCAGTTTGTCATGCACTGAGCATGCCAGCCTCACACAATATCATTTGGTTGCAAATGGGCCTGCCCCCAAAGCCCTGAAACACATTCTGTGGTATCTGACTCTTGGCCTGCGATTTGTCATGTCCCTGCTGCTATCAGTATACAGTAATTTTAATAGATTCTGATGGTTTCCTTGTATAGAAACACAGGATGCATCTGGTTTGGGCACAGGACAGAGGAGAGACTCCTCTGGCTAAAGACAACAGAAGTGTGTACAGAAAAACTGGAGAATTGTTTTATTTCATTAGAAATTGGTTTTAAGTTTTAGGGTTATGCTTTGTGAATTAGGAAAAATAATCTCCTGCACAGTTTAATGGCTATAAAACATGTTGCTTGTTTTTATCCTTAGTTACCTCTTTAGAAATGTATTGCTGGCAGCAGTCTCAACTTTTAGAAGTCACAGCTATAAGTACGGAATCAGTCAAATATAACAGTGTATTTAGCCCCTTGCTACTCAAAATGTGGTCCATGGATCAGCAGCATTGGTGGGAGCTTGTGAGAAATGCAGACTCTCGGGCCCCACTGAAGACCTTCTGGAATTGGAGTCTGCGGTCTCACAAGACCCCCAGAGACACCTACATGCATTAAAGGATAAGAAGCTGAGAACCTGAGGGTTAGAGCCCAGGCTTCAGAGTCAGAGACATCTGTGTTCAAACTCCATCTTTTGGGGGCAGGCCAGGAGGCTCAGCAAGTTGAGTGCTCATCTTGCAGCCACAGGACTTGAGGATCAAATCCCGGCCCTGGCCTGTGCGGACCCATATGCTGAACTGGGGTATAGCCCAGTTCAGTTCTCACCAGGGCAAGCTTCCAATGTGGGAGGCCCCCAGTTTGGCTCCCACCCTGGGCATGCTTTCCATGGAGGAGGCCCCCAGCTTGCGGGGATGTGCCTCCCATGTAGGAGGCTCCCCAGCTGGTTCTTGCCCTGCACAAACCCCTCCCACTGGCGGAGTGAACCGATATTGAAAATTGGTGATGTTCAACTATGGAGACTGCCCCTTCTCTCTCTCTCTCTTTCTCTCTCTCTGTCTCTCTGTCTCTCTGTCTCTCTCTGTCAAAAACAATAAAAGTAAATCAAACTCCATCTTTCTGACTTAGTATGTTTGACTAGGGGCAATTCAGTCAATGTGCTAAACTTCAGATTCCTTGTCTATAGACTGGGGATTATATAACTACATCATACGGTTATTTTGAGGAGTAAATAGAATTATGAACACATAGTCACATAAATATCTCTACCTATACTTCTGTCTATATATCTATATATACAGTGCCTGACATAGAGAAAGCAGACAGTAAATGAAAGATATATAGTGGTACTTTCATGGATTTACTGCTTAAGAGCATTAAAATTTGTCTAATTGTGAAATGAAGCACTGTAAGTGATTTCTACAATACAGAGATTATGACTGGATTCTGGTTCCAGAACCCTCCCCTTGGCTCCTGGCCTCCTGGCCCTGGATCACCATGGAAGAAACTCCTGCTCTCAACCCTATGCCCTGTGTTCTAGTCCTGCTGTATAAGCTAGGGTGCAGGCACTTTTCCTAGTATGGACCCGTTAGGGGGGTAAATACAGAGACAAAAATGAACAGCCAGATAAAAAACAACTAATTTTTTTTGCGGGGGGGGTGGGGGACAGTATTATTCCCTCCTTTCCTCTCTTTCTCTCTTTTCTCACAATTATTCTCTCAAATTCTGTCTGTACATGTGAACATTTCAGCTCACTAGATTTTAAAATTATGAATCAGAACATAAAACTTTAGTTAAGTCATCCAAATATACAGTTTATTTCAATATGAGATCAGTTAAGCAAATGAGGGGTGGGAGGGTATATGGGAAGAAATAGGAGTGGGTGAGCAACTGTGAAAAGTTGGGCAGAGAGACAAAGGGGATGGGGTATAGAACTGGATAGCCCAGATCAAGGATGGGGGTGTGGGGGAAGAGAAAGGAGATTGGAGTATAGAGCAGGGAAGTGTGGAAATGCAGAGGAGGGATCCACTCTGTTACTGAGGTTTGTTCACTATCAGCTGATTAGCTCATTAGGGTTGCAAAAGGTAGGAGGTAACTGTCCTTTAAGATGGGTTCCTAATCTTGAAATTGCGGGTGAACTCTTGCATGTATTGTGTGTTTCCACAGAGATCTCCAG
This sequence comes from Craseonycteris thonglongyai, assembly GCA_004027555.1. Taxonomy (NCBI): domain Eukaryota; kingdom Metazoa; phylum Chordata; class Mammalia; order Chiroptera; family Craseonycteridae; genus Craseonycteris; species Craseonycteris thonglongyai. The sequence continues at coordinate 18,359 of PVKE010012152.1, forward strand.
CTTTGTAAATCTGTGACCCCTGAGTAAAGTTGAGAATAATTGACTCCAAATCACAACTTCAAGTGACCTTCCTGCCAAAGCTGAAACTGTTCTGAGTTGTATTTCTGTGCATTTTAATATATTATTAAAATGTTGAGTTATTAATATATTAATATATTAATGTGTTTTGTTGAGTTATTAATATATTAATATGTTTCTGAATTTGTTTCATAAGGGTTAATATCTAGTTAAATATCTTGCTGTGTCTTGAAATGAATAAATAGCCTATCTTTCTGAATATTACCTTTTTTTTTTTCTTCAAATTTTGTTCTTTATTTTGTTTACATGGTATATCACATTAATTGATTTGTGGATATTGAACCAACCTTGCATCCTGAGAATAAATCACACTTCATCATAGTGCATGTTCTTTTCGATATATTGCTGAATTCAGTTTGATAATGTTTTGTCAAATTGTGAACTAACTTGATTAATTGGCTGCTTCAGTGATGGTTAGTTTCTGCCATATTCTATGGACTTCTATTAACATTTTTGTATTACATTAAAGTGTTATGTATCCAGTAAGATTTCAGAGCTGTTAGAAACACATTAATTGAGATTGTCATATTATTGATTCTTACTTTAGAACTTTGCTTGGATGGATTGATATATATTTTCCATGGTAATCTCATTGGTTCTGTAGAGAAAACAGATTTAGTGACAATGTTAATGAACACTATTTGATTTATTTAACTGCATATATTAATATCTATTTTAACATGAAATTAAAATTTGCAAGTTTCATATGTGAAACTTCATTCTAACTTTTCCTTAGGGTCCTATAGGAATAAGTTGGTCTAACATGAATTCTGGATCTTCTCTACTTATTGCTGTATAAAATTAGCTTCAGTTGTTTCTCTCCTTTTTTTTTTTTCTGTGTAAATTGTGAATTTAACAAAAAAAATAAAGGGTCTCAAATGCTATTTCTAAATCTCAGTGACATAAAATAATATACATTTCTATGTCTTTTTAAAAACTTTTAAAATTATTATTATTAGTTTTAGGTGTACAAAATAGCATAATAGTTAGCTATTACACACCTCATAAGACAACCTCAACAAATCTACTAGCCATATGGTACCTTAATAGTTAAGCAATACCATTGACTATATTCCCTATGCTATCTATACTCTATATCCCGTGAGTATACTTGTATGTATTTTAAAAGTATAGTTGACATTCAATATTATTTTATGTTAGTTTCATATATACCGTGCTTGAGTAGGCATTTACATAATTTATGGCGTGCTCCCTCTGATAAGTCTAGTGTCCATATGACATTATATACAGAAGGTGCCAAAAAATATATATACATTTTAAGAAAGGAAAGAACTGTATTAAAATTGTAATACTCAATATATACCAGTAACAAAAGATGAATACAAGTCACATTTTATTTCTGCAAATACAAGAGGTGCTCAAAGTAGTTACCATCAGTATTTATGTAATATATAGTAATAATATGATTTGTAATAATCATATTATATGATTTGATTATGTAATAATCAAATGTGAATACATTTTTTTCTTTTTGGCACCCCCGGTATAGTTTTTACAACATTATTGACTATCCTCCCTATATTGTATTTTGCATTCCTATGACTGTTTTGTGACTACCAATTTGTACTTCCTAATCCCTTTACCTTTCTCACCCATACCTCCACCCACCAGTTTCTTTATCTGACAGAACATGTCAGATAATTCTTTTCTCTCAATAAACTCTGTACTCAATATAATAACCCCAATCTAAAATGACTCACTTTAGACTTTAATGATAGAGAATAAGAAATAGAGAATCTAAAGTGTATCAGGTGAAGATTAAGAGGAGGGTTCTGACCAGAAAAGTGGGGATGAAAGATTGAATAACAGGCATCAAGGAGTCAGGAGCTGTGTGGTTACCAAGAGTGAAGAGCAGCTTCCTGCTGAAGGGCCTGTGTTCTAGTAGAAGGTATGTAGCCGCTCTGATTGGAGTAAAGACACACCCAGCTTCTTAGAAATCAAAATATGCATATATTTGTACCAACCCTTCTGACTCTGACAGTTGTACCAGGTTGGAACATATATTCTAGAAATCCATTGGCCATTTCAGAGGCCTGTCTGTGGAAAAGGGCATATGAATTTGAGATGAGATGTGTATAAACAGTTTAGAAGTCAATGGGTTGAACAGTTGAGTTTTTAAAAAGCACAAGTGAAGGGCTGGCCTTGCATAAGGGGAGGAGTTCCCTTCCTCTGTGAGGGTGAATGGAGGAAAAGAGGCCTGATTTATAGGACTGGATGGGGTATATGTGTAACCAGCCCTCTGTGTTGGAGAGCTCCTCATTTTTCTTGGATGTTTCCCTGCCTCTTGTCTCCCTGCCTCTTCTCCTCAAGCTTATTCTCTGTGTTCCATCTGGAGCAGACATCTGTTGCTCACGGCCTGGCCCAAAGTGTCCACTGCCCCGAGGTCTTCCTTTAGGCTTGGAGTCTCCCACCTTTTGTATCCTTTTCTTTTGAGCGTGCTCTGAGAATCGGGGTTTTTCTCCCTCACTCCTTTAGATTGCCTTCTTGTCTTGTGACAGTTTGGGGTCTACTGATAGCATCCATTGTTGTTTTCTAATGTGGACACAGATTTGTTATTTTCAAATATAACTCTAAGGTCATTTCTAGGAACTTGGGGCAGGAGGAAGAGCTTGCAGCCAGCCTGTACTCAACCCACTGACTTAACCCTGTACCAAGCAGCCCCACCTTTCCTTTGGGCCCAACTTTCATGGATGAATAGGAAGTTAAGGAATCAGTGGATCTGGGATAAGGATAGAGGTTTGGAGGACTCTGGGTTTGGGAAAAATAAGGGCAAATGGAATCAGGTAGAATGTGAGTTGAAGATGGGCCAAGATTCAGAGGCAGTGGTTGGTCTCAGAAGTTTCAGGAGTGTGGTTGTAAGTAGGGAAGAGACCAAGGAGACACCAAAGCTTCATGGTGATAGCTTATACATGATTTACAGAAGACTGAAGATATTTACCATAATTGATTATTGACATTGGGAAAGCATTAATTTTTAGTAATTGATTTGCAAATACATATGCAATGCTTTGTAGAAGAAAATTAATGTGAGTTTGTTGTCCATTTATGTAGCTAATCACACTTTTCCACCATCTTAATTTGTGTTTTCTCTTTATCAGTCTTTGTCCCTGCCTTTCTCTCCTTTCCTGTCTTCTATTAAATGGCTGGTTTTAATTATCTCCCCTTTATATGTACTTCTCCTGCCATTTTGGAAGTTAAATTTTAAATATTAAAATTTTAACATTTACCGGTATTTTTTTCTAAATATGGTTCTAAGAACATTTAAAATTATTATTTTTTTATTTCTCCTGAGCAAGGCAAGAACCTGAGCACACCTTAACTACTATAGTCTCCCTTTCAATTTTCTTTTTTTATGAGGAATGAGAGGAATCTGGGATTCATTTATTGATTTCTTTGAGTAAGGAAAAGTTTATTGATCAATAGGTGCCAATTGAGATGATGGGAAACCTAAATCTCAAATCTGTCATAAAAAGAAACAGAGTTTAATCTGCTTTTCTATCCAGGAAAGGGGAAATGGGAGGAGCAAGAGGTGATTGACCACTGTAGACTTACGGGTACCAGCAGGTGTCCAGGAAGTTTCAGTGAGGAGTTTCCTGAACTTTGATGAACTATACATATTACCTTTGTTTCCTCAAGCCCTAAGCAGAATTCCTCTAATGATTAGCATTAGCCTGAAGGCCATGGGTGCAAAGCAGGCTTGAACAAGGTGAAGTCAGACCTGATCATTGCACTGTTATAATTTCCCTGAGATCCAGAATTTTTATCCAATTTTTAAAACAAAATTATTTAAAGAAATATTTTATCAATATCTGTACTCACTATTTTTTCCAGGTCCCAGTGTTCTAGTCTGAGTTAACATTTTATTGCTGAAGTATAGTTAATTTTAATCAAGGATCTCTGGGTGGTAAACATTTATAAAATAAAATTAGTTAATTAGTTTTTTTCACAAGTTTCAGTTAACAGTTCTTTGCAATATATTACTAGACCATCTTCTGGCATCAGGTGTTGCTGATAAAAAAAATAGTAGTCAGCCTAATTATCGTTTTTCTGTAAGTACTCCACTTTTCTCTCTAATAGCTTTTAGAAATTTCTGTCTTTGCTATTCAGCATTTTCACTACAGTATGTCCAGAAGATAATTAATTTTTATTTATCCTTCTTATGGCTTGTGCTTTTTTATGTCTGAGGTCTCATGTCTTTACTGAAGCCTGGAAAATTATCAGAATTTGGAACTACTTTTAGATGTGTGCAGAAGCTTCTATCATCCAGTCCCTTTCAATACTCTTTTATACTTTTATGTTCCTATCTTTCCAGCTGTGTTCTGGTAATTTACCAAGTTTTCTCTTTCATTTCACTAATTCTCTCTTCAGCTTTGTTTAATTTGTTGTTTAACTGATGCACTGAATTATTGATTTTACTGAATATATTTTTCATATGCTATAAGATTTATATTTGATTCTTTTTCATGTCTACCTATGTATGGCTTAATCTGCTTTGGTTTTATAATTTTTTATCTTTTGTAATGCATGTTATTTCTTCTTTCTTTAGCCCTTTGAGTACATTAAATGCTCTTTAAATTTTTCAGATTGTTCTGTTGTTTGCATTTTACTCCAATCATTTTTTTGTTGATTGTTCTCAGGTGTTTTAGAGTTTCAGTTTACAGACTTACTTTGAGAGAGAATCCACCCTCCTTGCACCACTTGTACCATCATGTCTAGTGCTTTGGTAAACTCCTTTCCACCCTGCCCTATCATGTCTTGTTTCCAGTTTAGTCCAGGCTGCTATCACTTAGTGAGAGAAACAATATAGCATAGAGTACAGCACAGAGACACAGTATACCTCCAGTTGTCTGGAGCCTCATAGCCTGTGTTCAAATCCTGCTACTATTGATTACTTGTGTGTTATATTGGGCATATTATTTCACATTTCTGTGTCTCAGTTTCTCTTTCTCATCTGTCAAATGAGGGTAATGGTAGCATCTCCCTTAAACTATTATTTTGATGATTCAGTGAATTAGTGCTAGGAAGAGAACATCTGGCCAAACACTCAATATATGTTCTAATATGTTGGAAATATAATGGATCCAGATGAAGCCACTGGATTTTTGTCCAATACCTGGTTGCTTCACTGTGTCAGTTACCTTCTGCTGCCTTTGATACACAGCTTTACTTAAACTGCAGCTCTGGATGACAGTAACAACCTACATTTTCAAGCAGTGAGTGATCTTGCTATGTCAGCCCTGGTCTGTCATTACGGACTTTTGATTCTCCTACACCACAGAAAATGAGTTATCATCCTATCACTGCTTCTGGTCTTGGAGTTCAGCAAGTTGTACATACAGTAGAACCAGAGAGGATATGTTTTTAACTTTATTTTGAAATAATTTCAAATGTACAAAGAAGTTGCAAGAATAATACAAAAGATTATTATTTCTGTATAACCAGATTCATCAGTTTTTAATATTTTGCCACTTTTATCATTCTCTCCCCTTGTCCCCTCTTTGTTTTATATACATATACATATACATATACATACACATACATACCAGGGGTGCCAAAAAGTGTATACACATGTTAAGAGAAGTTATCTATGCATTACTTTTTGAAGTTGAATTACGATAGCAATGTGTAATATGATGTTTGCTTAAAAGATTGGCATTAATCAAATGAATGCTAGTGTCACCATGCAACAGGCAGGACAGTCAAAGAAACTGGTGGGAGCACAGTTGTCGTTCAAGGAGTGCAATACCATTTGATATGGTATTTGAAATTTGAGAATGTTGTGGAAGTACAATGACAATGGAGGCGTGAAGATTCAACAGAACCTTCAACACACCTAACAACTGCAAGCATCCGTGATAAGTTTGAGGCACATGGTGAATTGAAACGGCATGCACAGCGATACAAGTGGACACTTTGGTCAACATTGTTTAAGCATTAGTTTGCCATAATCAGAAGGGACTAGACACTGATGATAAGCACCTTGAGGACCTCTTGTAATTGCAGAAGTCAACTGCAACTTGTATTCATCTTTTGTCATCAGTATATATTGAATATTACAATTTTAATATAGTTTCTTCCTTTCTTAAAATGTGTATACATTTTTTTTGGCACCCTTGTATAAAAACAAAGTACACATATGTGTGTAAGTTGGAGACCGTCTAGTGACCAAAGTGTGCTTTTGTCAGTGAAATAGGAATTGTGAATATAAAAATATGAGTGTTTTAAGCTAAAGGCATAGCATTGGGAGGACCTACAAACAATGGTGGTGTCCTTGCAGCAGACTTATTTCTTTTCCTTTCTCTTTCCAATGATTAATTTTGAAAAAATTTAAACTTATGGCAATATTGAAAGCATAGTTCAAGAAGTACTTATATTTTCTCAGATTCACCAGTTGTTAACATTTTTGTCACTTTTGCTTTATATTTTCTCTGTGTTTGCTTCTTGCTCTCCACACACAGACTTTATTTTTCTTGGATGAACCCTTTAAAAGTAAGTTTCACTGCTACTCTCACTCCTAAATTACAACATGTCACTCCTTTTAACCCAGTGGTTTACTAGAGTAATAATCTTTGCCTACATAAGCTATTGTATTGATAGTTGCAAAATGATGACTTGCTAATTCTATCATTTCTTTCTTTTTTTTTTTTAATATTTATTTATTTATTGTTTTTTGACAGAGATAGAGAGAGATACAGAGACAGAGACAAGAGAGAACTGAACTGGGGGAGCTCCCAGTTCAGCATATGGTTCCGCACGGGCCGGGGCCGGGATTCGATCCCTGGTCCCCGGCGCTGCAATGTGAGCACTGAACCCACTGAGCCACCCCGGCTTCCCCTCTATCGTTTCTTCCACATTGATTACCTGGCATTTGTTTGTGAAGAGGACCTTCTTCTCTTCCTACTTTCTCTCTCGTATCTCGTGGACTTTTTTTAATTAGAAGTTTTTTCTAGTAGTGTCATTATTCTTTTTTCAGTGCCCAAATTGGTCCCATGGAACTCGTTCAAGTTGGTTCCTGTGTCCTTTTGACATGATCCCATTGGTCTTTGATCACTGCTTCTTGCTTTCTGACCAAAAAAGTATGCAGATTTACCTGGTACTTTCCCAGTTCTATACTTTTCAAAGAACCTCTGCTTCCTTTTATTGGGGAATGGTATCTAGAAACCAAGATCTGTATGGTAAGTGTATTATAGTTTACCATTGCTACTAGACCCTTTTAATACATATAACTAAGAAATAGTTATATTCTCTCTATATATAATACAGTTATTATGTATACATATATGCATATATACACACACGAGGGTTCTCTATTAAAAATTCCAGCCATATAAACCTCTATTCCTCATATGGCTGGGTACTTTGCAGACAGTCCTCATATATAGTTGGAAGTATGAGTATATACACATTTTGCATTATGAATACATTTCATGTATTTTAAGACCAAAATTATTCTAACAGTGAACATACTAAATAAAATTTAAGACTTTTATGCAATTTGTTTTGTCTTAAAATATATCTTATTATGTTTGTGTGGTCTGAGTACTGTATTCAAAAGTTACTTGAATTAATTATTTGCTCTGTATTGTTATGTGAGAAATTTAACATACAATTTGGTTCTTTTCTCTATTTTTAATTTGTGGATGTTTTTTCTATATTTTTATTTAAATTTATGAATATATAGAACAATTTATTTGGTTCAAAACTATATTAAAAAGTATTTTTGCAAAGGTCTGCTCCCCTTGCTTCCTTATAGATCACTATTTTATTAGCTCTGGTTTATACTACTTTTGTACACACACACACACACACACATCCCTAATATATCTTCATCTCTTTATATGTCCATTTTTTATTTTTTATTTTATAACAAGTAATATGCTATATGTAATCTTTCTTCCTTGATTACTATTTTCAGTCACTATACCCTAGAAAACACTCTTATGAGTTCATAAAAATCCTCATTTGTAGTGGCTACATGGTACTTCATTGTCTGGTTGTACCATAGTTTCTTCAACTAGTCTCCAATGGGTACGGTAGGCATTTGGGTTTTTGCAGTATTTTGCTCTTACAAACAGTGCTTTCACAGCAAATTTTTAATGAGCAACTGCTATGGACAAGACATTGTCTTAGTACTGCTTGGTGATCTAGTGAAGAATAAGGTATACGAGGTGTGATCAAAAGATACAGTGAATGTTTCAGTAAAAAAAAATATTACAATAAAAGTCACTGCTCCCTCAAAATACCCCGTCTTATTTCCAACAGCATGTCTTTTACTGTAATAAATTTTGAAAATTTAAACATTCACCATAATTTTTTATTATATCTTGATTTGGTTCAGGTCACACGTTACTTCTGGTACAGCAATTCCTGTCAAATAAAAATATTACAGTGTGTCTTCATTCATCTTATTCACCAGATGTGGCACTATACAACTTCGGGCTTTTCCCCAAAGTCAAAATGACCATGAAAGGTAAATGTTTTGAATCGATTCAGGACATTGAGACAGAGACAACAGTGTAACTAAAGACATGAAAGAGTACTTCCAAAACTGCTTCAGAAAGTGGCAAGAATGATGGAATAAGTGTGTTTGAAGCAATGGGGAATATTTTGAGGGAGATTAATGGCAATGTGTCTTTTACAGTAATACATTTTTAATTTAAATATTCACCATATCTTTTGATCACACCTCATAATTTCTGCCGTCATAAGTGCTTAAAGTCTAGTGAAGGGAAGTTTTCAGAAGTGCTCTAGGAAAAGGAGTGGCCCAGTACCTAACAGTTTAAAATAATGTAGATGTTCTCAGCAATTTTAAGTATCTGACCGCACATTCTCAAGAAGCAGGATGAGAACAATTAAAAACACATATTATCTTATAGTCTAGCTTCCAAGTAAAAACCAAAAATCCTTCTAAGTTAAGGTAAATATTTGTCAATAAATTAATGTTTAATAAATGTATTTATTGCTTGGTATTACAGAATATTTAATGTATATGTAGATGCCTGTCCTGTATGTGTTGGCATTCAATGCAGATTATGTGCAGTGAATTGTCCATATGTGATGATTGCTATTTTGGTTTTTGGTTTGTGGTTACACCTGGGCTGTCTATATTGGCTCAGGGATTGAGCACATGGACTCCTGAATTTTGGTTTTCTAGCTGTCTTTGAGCAGCATTTGGACTCTCTCTTCTGAGTGTTGCTCCCTCATTGTGTAGATTTGTTCTGCCCTTGTAACTGCTCCATTGCCTATTCCCAGACATTCATTCTGCTCCCCTCAAACCCCCAAGACATTAATTTTCAGAGGAAGTTTCAAAGAAATACTCTGTATATCTGAATGATAGTTTTGCAAATCTTAACTTATTTCTAGGATAACTTACATTTTATTTTAATTAGGCAAAACAAACACCCCCACAACCCTGTGAAATAAAAGCTTAGAGATTGTACAGATTTTTATAATTGTGTAAGAAATGATCTTTTGTTTCATCATGTATTCATGTTTTCCCCTAATTGCTTTTTCATGATTATTTTCATAGTACTATCTTGCTTTTATGGTCCTTAACTTTTAATGATTCATGTAATTGTAAATAACCCTAGCATGCTATTTTGCTTTTCATAGATACCATTTCAAAATAATATAAACCCTGTTTATTTTTCAGCTTTTAGAATCAATTTATAGACAATGCGTAAAAATTTTGTGTTGTTGTCAGAACAATATAAATGTTAGGAGTTTTTGACAGTATAAAAGTAAGAGGAGCTGATGGATGGTAGACAGAGGTGACAAAAGGTTCAGGGAGTTTAGAAGTACTTAGGATCTTACGCAGTTATTTAAAGTTTCAAAAATGACCAGTAGAAGAACTAAAAATGGAATAACTTACAGAGTGGGGAGTAATATAATGAACTAAATTCTCATCTTTTATACACGGGTCACCAGATAGTTTTTAAGGTTGACAAATTAACAAGTAAAATAATATGCATATTAATCCATTTCTGGAGGTACTACCAGAAGATGTAGAAGTAGAAAGATTTAGAAGTCGTTACCTCTGGGTTGGAACAGGTAACTATTGCTTTAGCTTATAATGGCTTTCTATACATTTGGTGTGTTACTGTATACACAAATTATAATACTTAAATTTTTTTAAATATATTTTTGTAGTAGAAAAGTTATAAGACAAAAAAGTAAAGAGAAGCCTAAGGAATCGGTTTAGCCATTAACTTATTCATGATTAGCTTATTCCTTTTTAATTTGAGGGAAAATATGATGTCATTTCTAATGGAATACCACATTACAGCCAGGCTTAAGCATCAAATGTTAGGGAGTTCACTGCTGTTCAGATTTAAGTGTCAGCGCCCCTGAGATAATTCACACCATCACATATCCCATACCTCTGGGTCTTGGTGACCTGACACAGAGCCCCACCTGGGTTGTATTCTTTGTGTTAAAGGCCCTCAGGTGGGGGATTCCCTGTCACCCCTGTCAAGGGAGACTTCTACAAACTACGTTCCACAGCCACCACTAGTTTCTCCCTTTCCAGGTCAGTGTGCCCTGCTTTAGCAATTGTCCCTGCCACCCTCACCGTGCCTCCCCAGCTAGCCAAAGAAAATCTCTCCTTCTCCGTATTTGAGCCACGAAAGGGCTGTTTATAAAATAAAATTCACTCCAAAACAAATACACAAGCAGAAAATGCAGCAGGATAGAAATAGGTGGGGTTATGAAACAGAGTTCTTTGTTTTCTAATCTTCGGACTTAATGTGAGTTCCGATCATTTGATTTCTCTATTCCATCCCATGGCAAACATTGCTGATTGATCGCAGCTCTCTTTTCTGTAGACTCAGCCTTGGAAAATGTAGTAGCACAGTGTCACCATCCTAGTCAGTCGTATTTGGCATTTGAGATGCGTGTCCTCTTTTTAAGATAGTTACATTCTGTCAACAAGGTGACTTTGCAGACAGACCTTACCACCACATAGTCATAACATTGTGTCTGGTTCCACCTGACGGAGGCCCACTTGGTTACTCCTGCCTAAGGCTGGGTCTGCTCACTTACCTTTCTGGCCTCCATGGCAGCCACCATTCCTGTCATCTAAGAACCTCCCATCCTGTCCCAAATCCTTCAATTTCTATGTCGAGGTTAGACCACCTATAGCTCACCAGATTTCTGATTGATACTCTACTCATTTGCCCCTGTTTTTTTCACCTGCTTCATATGGATTTTATTTTTATTCCTGTGGCCAAATTCAACAATAGTATATATACAGTAAGAAAAGGAAAAAAGTCTTGTAAGTCTTGCCTCATTTCTGTGATAGACCACAGCTTGTTTATAATAGGACACTGATTATTTATAATGGGCCGCAGCTTATTTATAAAGCATCTAACGCCTTCCAACTACTATTTTCTTGGTTTATATGGTTAAAAAAAGTTATCACTTTATGTGACTGCCTCAACCAAACATATGACTCTAGTCAGGTCTGAGGTTTAACTCCAACCACCAAAAATAAATGCTTATGGTTTTTGGAAAATGTGACATGAACACAAGTAAAGCCTTCAGAATCCTGTGTGTGTTGGTGATACAGCACTCAGTAACTTGAAATTGAAAAACAGAAAGGTGGGCTTTCCTCTAGCTTATTTCTAATGATAGGTCAATATAGCATTAAAGAATATTGTACTTCACTGTCATTTAATATGAGACACATGAACGCATAATGTATTTCAGAGTTCTCTCTGCCTATGTTTGAATTTTCCAATCTTGTCTTCATTGCCTCATCAGTATGCCAGTAGGTGTCACTGTGTACATTAAATGAAAATCAAAGATGTCATTCAGTACAGTTCCAAAATTAAGCATCACCAGTGTTTTTCTAAAAGAACGCTCCCAACAGTAAGCAAGAATATTTTTACCTCTGATTTTTTTTTAATTTAAAAATATTATCTTCTTAGACTATTTCAAGAAACATGATAGCAGTTTTTTCTTTTCCCCATCTTGATATCTGATTATTTTATATGAGCTCTTAAATCATGTAAAACTGTTTATTTAGGGCAAAGTCATAAGAATCAGAAGACAATAATAGCCCAACATATTAAATTAAAAGAGTGGATCGTTTTGCACTGTGTATGTCACTCTCCGATCCTTGAACTTTGTTGCTAGAATTTGTTTTTTTTGTTTTTTTGTTTGTTTGTTTTGCTGAGAGGGGTAGGATTTCTTCACTTCAAATATTTAATTGTGACATTGTAAGACTATTTTTAAAAATCTCTTAACATGATGCAGTGACTAAATCTGTGTGCTCAAGCACATAACTGTTGGCCACCTGAAGATTTTTTTTTACAAGTATACATTTATATTAGGCCACTCTTCAGATATTTCTGTAATAGATGAAACTGTTGACTGATAACATTTAATATTAGTGGACTTTAGTTGTTTATACGAGATGTTTTCTGTGGGTTTATTCTTCTGCTCACTACTCAAGAAAGTGAGGGATGCTGGGATAGCTCAGTGACTAAACCTTGCCTTGCAGTCCCAAGGTCCAGGTTTAAATTCCTGGCTCTGGCCCATGCAACCGCATATACCCTCACTTACATCTGCTAAATTCCACCTGTTTTCAGCTGTGAATGGGGGAAAGCTCCGGGATTACTCTGTGGTGAAGGTTCTTACCTCCACTGTGGGAGGCCTTTGGTTTGGTTCCCACCCTGTGGGCCCCACATCCACCTGTGTGGAATGAAACCATGTCACAAGTAATGATGTATAACTATGGAGACTGCTCTGGGCCTGTCTCTCTTCTCTTTCTCTCAACCTTCTCTCAAAAATTAAATAAATCTTTTAAAAATAGTATTAAAAATTTAGAAACATACTCTTTTTTCTCAAACAGATTCACAGAGTAATGCTTTGACTTCCAGGTACATGGGGAAGATATACCATAGTAAACCAAAATTTAAGGATAATTAAGAAGCAAAACTCAGCATTAAACACGTGGCCCCAAATTTCCCTGGTTTTAAAGCTCCATTCAACATGGCCTTTGTTTCATCCAACAAAGATAAACTGCACACTGTGTCAGTGCCCAGGACACAGGAGGTAACTGGATGCATCAATCAGAGTTCACGGACCAGAGGGTACAGGCTTGTTCTTTGAGCATCATAACACAGTGCAAAAATTGGTATAAAAGACATAAATAGGCATCCTGTGCATTATGTACAGCACATTGAAGACACAGAGGAGAGTGCGACCAGCTCCATCTGGGGCAGTTAGGCATTGTTTCACAGAGATGTTTCTGAGCTGGGTACTGAGTTCCCTGTTTAGAGGGCAGATGTGGACCCAGGGTGGTTGAGGACACTCCCGGACTAGGAAACAGTAAGTACAAAGACAGAGATCCAGAACTGATATGATTTATCTGTGCACCATGAACAAACTGGTATGAGTTGAAACCTGACTAAGTCTTGGGAAAAGGCAGATAAAGGGACTGGGGACTGGTAGAGGGGTTGTCAGAGAGGCAGACTGGGAAGGGGCTCTTCTTAACCATACCTACAAGTCTGACCTTCAGACTATAGTCAACCAAGAGGCAGTAGAAATAATCTGAAAGGTACGTTCAAAATCTGTGAATCAATGGTTTGGTGTTTACCTGGAGAGGAGGGAGGAGGGGGGAGGAGGGAGGGAGAGTTGTGTGGGGAGGGGAGAGTGGGCACCAGATATATTGGGTTGGAGGGGGACCTGATTCTGGGAGCTGGGCACATAATGCGATGCATGGGTGATGTGATGTGGAGTTGTACATTGGGAAACTGTCTGATTGTTACCAACCAATGTCACCCCATTAAATTTAACAATAGGGGAAGCCGGGATGGCTCAGTGGGTTAAGCGCTCACTTTGCAGCGCCAGGGACCAGGGATCGAATCCCGGCCCCGGCCCGTGTGGAACCATATGCTGAACTGGGAGCTCCCCCAGTTCAGTTCTCTCTCTGTCTCTGTCTCTGTATCTCTCTCTCTGTCAAAAATAAAAATAAATAAATAAAAAATATATATATTAAAAAAAAAAGTGAAAATCCTTTAAAAAAAAAATTTAACAATAAAATATAATAATATTAAAAAAAAAAATCTGTGAAGTTCAACGGGTAATGACAGGAGACAAAATCAAGAGAGTCAGAGGCCAAGCAAACCTTGCATTATGGAACAAAGACAGCAAAAGTGCCGATGCCCAGAACTTGGGCAGTAATGGGGCTGGGATGCCTGAATATCTGCCGCATGCAAGCCCCTCTGGACCAGGCTGGTTTTCCCTGAATTCCAAGATCACTTATCTCTTCATTTTGTTCTTGACCATATGCTAGTTTTTGTTGTTGCAACTGCAATCTCTTTAAATAGTCAAAAAATTCCTACAGAAAAGAAATTGCATTTTATATCTCTTCTACATCCTCCTGTATATAAGGCATAAAGTGGGAACATAATAAACACTTGCTAGAGGTAAAGCAAACAAGTTATATTTCAAGAAATCTAAAACTTAGGTAATAATAAATAGTCCTTTATACCTGGACCTTGCGATTGCAAGGCAAGCGGTCAACCTGCTGAGCTATCCCGGCCTCCCCTAAATTTTTAATACTTTTGATGACCTCCTGCTTTGCTACATTCATGATAACATTTCGTGTAGGGACTACTGTTTCTAATTAAAATACTCCATTTCCTACACAGGTATATTTGGGTTCTCTTTCTTTCCTATATTTACAGTATTTTCTAATAATTATATTAAAGGATATGCACATATGATGAATATTAAAGTTAAAAACATACATTTATGAATGTTATGTCTAGTTGGTCCTAGAGTTAAATGGCACAGTAGGGATAGGGAACCTTATGCTTGTTTCCTGCAACCCTTAGGAATTCTGGGGTTATGTGGTTTAAGTTTAAAATAGCAAGAAAAGCTTGATAATGACTGGTTGTTGAAGTAAAGCAATCACCTAATAGAATGCCTCGTCTTATCTTAAAAAATTATAATATCTTAAAATTATTTTAAGGTCTTTCATTTTCCAAGTGCCATTTTTATAAATCTAAACATACATACCCTAAGTTTCTTTCTTTCTTTTTTTTTTTTAATGTGTTATAGTTATAGCTTTTGTCCATATTTTATAGACTCTTAAATTATCGGTAACTTACATAGTCATCAGATAATTTGGCTTCATGTATTTAATCAAGTTCAGTATACTGTTTAAAATGAACTCCATGACCAAGGGAACACAGATAAGAAAGTCAGGTGTTTCTCATTGATAGTAAGTCTGAGATTAGTTTCCTTTTTGACTTTGTTCTAAACTCCTTGGAGTCTAACTGGAAAAAAGGTCACTGCTTTAGGTCATGAGCCCAGGGGGTGCTCCACATGCTTGGAGCGGCCGTGGGCATTTACCCACTCAGACCACTGTTGGCTTCTAGGGGCCTGGTGAGGGTGTTGGCTCCCAAGAGTCATTTTAAGCAAATGTGTAAGAACATACATGTTTCAGTTCAGAACACTTCTTCTATGTCCTGTGTCCTCAGCGGAAGTGTGTGTTAGAACATATTGTGTATTTATAACCCACACTCTGGCTGTGTAGATGTGGAACAGGACGAAAGTAGGCATATTAGAGTTCAAGAGTTGCTTTTTTGTTGTTGTTAGGCAAGGATCCTGATTTCATCCTTAGTAGGCTGACCAGATGTACCATTTTAGATAGGACAGAATGACTGTCCCATTTCAAATAGTAACGTGTATGGTCCGCCTACTGACACCTTGAATTTAGCCCAGTGAGACTAGACTGACCATGTGTACCATTTGAAATGGGACAGTACCGTTGTTTTCTGTCCTGTTTCAAACAGTACACCTTTTCAGCCTAATCCTGAGGTTATCATCAATGGGTGGAGAGTGGAAGGAGGTGGGTTTGGGGGAGAGTTAATTCTGTCGGTGCACATGAGAGGTCCCACCAGACATGAGAGACAGCCTGGATTCTTAAACTCAGTCTCCATCGTTAGTATTCTAGTCCTTTGAGTTGTAAATGTCTTAGGAGTAATTATTCAGCCACAGTTAAGTACCTAAGGTCTCCATTAAGTACAGGGGAGAGCATAATAGCTAAGAGTCAGCTGAAAGATATGTGTATGAAAACAAATACATATAAAACAACGAACCCCAAACACATCAGGTATATAGAAAGAGCTCGAATCCACACAACCTGCATGGGGTGTGTGTTCTTCTGCCTTCTTAGAGTGACCACAGAACTTATTCAAATTGACATACTTTTAAAAGTAAAAGGTGGCAGTGCTGATCACTGTGCCAGGATAACTGCTAAACCAGAGCTGTGTGGGGACAGCAGAGGTGCGTGGTCACTCTCTCTGCGTTATTACTCCACACCTGTCTTTCTCTGGGTTCCATCACACTACCCAGTCTATTGTCTGTCATTGTGCACTTTATAAGATTATCGGTAACAGTTGCCGTGTGCCTTATTAATTGTGAGTTCAGCAATGTGGGCCTATTTGAATCAGTTTTTTGTTTCCATTTATGCATGGGGCACAAAATGTGTGAAGCAAAAAGCATTTGTAGAATAACATGTGGCCTGTCCGTGGTTTAGAAATACCGAGTTTACAAGTGCCCTGAGGTCTGGGAGACTAAAAAAGATTTTATCTTACTGATTTCAAAATACCAAAAAAAAAAAAAAGCTGAAGCATTTTATATGGTGTGATTTGTGAAGTGGCTTAACATAATATTTCTTGAAAAATCCAACTTGTTGCAAGTCAACACACTGAACACCCTTCTGCTTTTCCGTTACTTTTTTATTTTCTCATTATACCAGTGGTGCTATAAGAAAAAAGTCAGAAGCTGCGCTAGGAAAGTCCTTGTTCAGACCTGTTGACCTCCCCCGGAGGCCAGGCCAGGGGTGGCATGTCCTTGGGAAGGGGCAGTGCTCTCAGCCTGTGCTTGCTGGGCCTTGGGGGAGGAGCCGCTGGCCTGAGGGGGAGGCCCACGCTTAAAACCGGTAAGTGCTTGAACAGCGTTACTGGAGCCCCGAGGAGAGCAGCGCTGTTTGCCTGTGAGAGAGATATAGGAGCTGAGTGAGGTGGGGAAGGAAAGTTCTGGCATAAAGGAAGCTCCTAAGTGGTTTTGAAAACCCTCTTGCTTAAACTCCATGGTTGCCTTGTTATTCTCTGTTTTGTTTTTTCTTTCCCTGTCTCTCCATTTCATTTTTTCTTTATGCACCCTTTGCCTTGAGTTTCTTCTGTTTGTGTTCTTTTAATGTTTTTTAAGCCAAAGGTCTGCATACAAAGATGGGAAGAAATGAATAATGGCAATGTGCTAAGCACTTTACATACATAATCTCATTTACCCCTCAGCGATTCTTTAAGGTTTATATGATGTTGGTGTCTCCTTTTATAGATGAGGGGTAAGTGAGGTGTGCAGAGGTTAAATAACTTGCTGGGGCCGGGGGTCACATAGTAGGCGGAAGGGACTCATTTGATTCCTGCAGCTCCTGCGTTGTCAGTATGCTATGTGTGTTCCCCGCGTTTGGGTGCAGGCCACCCCTGGTGCTACAGGAGATCATTTCAGTGGGGCCTCTACCTTAAATACTATTGATCCACTAGGAGAAAGTTATTCCCTTCCCTTATCTTTAATCCTATGCAATTTCTCCTCCTCCCCTAAAAAATTCAACAGAAGTTTTAACTTGACTTTGCTGATCTCTTTCGAAGGAAAACAGAGAAGCCTTTAGGCTCAAAACCTTCATCATTTTAACATCATTCAGAACCAGCCATAATTTTAACATGAATATTTCATTTCATACTCTCCTTACGTTTTCTTTAAATTTTATTGAAGTAAAATGTCTGTTTAAAGAAAATTATTAAGTCCAGATCGGATGCAGATGTGGCTATATTGTGAAGTGCTTTGGGAATGTGTAATTTAGGAGAACACTCCTGCTTCAAGAGGGGAATTACAGAGAATAGATAAAAGCCAGACAAGAGTAAGGGTGAAGTTTTCGCATTTTCTGGCCTACGAGATAGAGAGGGCTGGTAACTGTGTCCCAGCCATTGGCTGCCTTTTCCTTTCCTTTTTTCTTTTCTTTTTTCTTTGTGTGTGTGTGTGTGTGTGTGTGTGTGTGTGTGTGTGGCAAAATATTAGGAGTCTGTTGGGCTTCATGATTCCTAAACAAGACATGTACCGATGTATAACTTCAAAGTCTTCTATCTGCACTGGACATGGAAATGGAAAGTGGTTAAAAATATTATGTTGAAAACGAAAGGGAACAATTTGTATGCAGAGGGTCTTAGTCTGGTATTTTTGTTCTTTGAAATAACTAACTTCAGTCATTTATAAGTATAATTTAAGTGTATCTCAAGTTACATTTTTTGTTTGTTTATTTTCCTGACCATGCCCCAAGAATCCAAGAAACGCCCATTTAAACTACTTTACATAGCGGTATAAGTTTTTAACTCAGCAGTCATGTCTTGCTAAGTGGTCATTCTTTTTTTTTTTTTTTAAAGGACAGCACAATTAGATTTTAGTAAGATTGAGATTTCATTGTCTCTTGGTATATTTGTCAGGACAGATTCACAAGTAGTTTGCAAGGGTTCGTGAACGAATCAGATTAGTGATACATTGATACCAGCACGAATGGATTGTCCTCATCACCACATAGACAAAACAGTCAGAAGATGGGTTGGGTGTCATAAGCACAAGTGGCATGATATAATGAAGTTGTATTCCATTAAGGTCTTGTGTTCAGGGAGCAAAATGTCATCACCTGAAAGTGGCTGCATTTCTGTGATACAACCTCATCTGTTCCGTCAACTAGTTTTGCTCTGATCAATAAGCAGTTTTCTGTGGCCTTTCACTGCTGTCAGATGTCATTGAGTGATGTAAATGCACGTCAGAAACTAGAAACTTGACAGCTCACCCGGAGTGGGAAGGGAGAGAGGAGGGAAATCGCTGCAAGAGACATGGTTGACAGCTGACATCTCCTGAGGTAACTGATTGGATGCTGTAGCAGCGGTACTTTTCCCGTGTAAACACGAAGGAAAGTGATCCTGGTGTGTATAAAACACAGAGCAGATGTTTTAAAGTAGTGTAAGGGGAAAATTATTGTAAACTGTAGCATAGTGATTGTGTAGATGGTTTATGTAAAATATACCAAAAATAATTCATTGCTGTTAGTTTTTGACTAAGAACAATTAAGGCAAATGAAAATATGGCATTTCTACCCATTTTATCTACCACCTAGTGCCAAACCTATAAAGAGGAAAGTCAGTCCAGAAAGAGATGTAGCCAAAAAGACACTTATAATCACAGTATCCATGCAATAGAATATCATGTAGCATTAAAAGGAGGGAAAGGACAGTCTTTATGTCGTCATATGGGAAGATTGCCAAGGTTCATTGCTAAGTGAAAAACCACAAGGAAGAGCAGTGTGCAATGTGATGCCTTTGTCCTTGAAGGGAAAGATGTCCTATTCAAATGTATACATCACAAGGCCAAAAGGATCTGTTAACAGTGAGTACCCGAAGAGGGGGTATAGGGTGTGACCTGGTCAGTGTTTTGGGTTTCAAGGGAGACCTCACTGTTATCTTTTCATATCTTTTGGAACCATATGAATATATTCAAAATACTGAATCATAAAAAGATAGTTATTTCACATATGAAATTGCTTTAAATACTCAAGAAGAAATAGAGTGGTCACCATATTAAGAAACGTTATTGAAGGAATGACTTAGTTTGCGAGGCAGACCCTGTAGTGATGAGAAGATTGCAATGAATAGGTAGGTGTAGTTAGCTTTTGATGAGTACCTAGTGGGATAATTCTTTCTAGTGCATGCTTTTCACTCATGAGGAATGCAGCATTGAGGCCGGAGTGAATTGAGAACTTGTAGGTTCAAGGTGGAAAGATGTCAGTTTACTCTATAAACAGTGAACCATCACTTTACTATGAGGAGTATCAGCTGTATAGGGAGAAGATTGGGAGATGAGAAAATCATCAATAAAGTTTACTTTGAGAAAGAGAGACTTAGTTGAGAAGAAAATCCAGTAGAACACAGTTGCGTTAGGACTTTAATCCTAATATTGTGATGTTCAGAATTTGTGATCCTTTGCAGTGGGTCTGTCTGGGTGTCTTTAGAACTCTGCTCTCCTAGGGCTGGCTAATGCCCTGGGCTACAGCCCAGGATGCTCCTCTGTGTATGACCTCCCCATCTCTACTCCCTTTTGTTTTGACTGTTGCTTTTGAAGTTCTTTTCCTCTTCATTTCAGGACCAAGGTTATGAGACTATGGAGAGGGATTAAAAATTAGGGTCGTTCCTGTTGCTCCTCTAAGGCCCAGTCTGAGGAAGGCTGGCTTTGATGAATGAGTGAGAGAAAGAAGGAATTTAAGTGGTGGGTGCGGCTCTGTTGAGGATGATGACAGAGTGGGTAGTTTTTTGTTTTTTTGTTTTTAAGACTTATTGTTTGAGAGAAGGTGAGAGAGAGAGAGAGAGAGAGAGAGAGAGAGAGAGAGAGAGAGAGAGAGAGAGAGAGAGAGA
>PVKE010012153.1:8050-38972 GCA_004027555.1 Craseonycteris thonglongyai
CCCCCCCCCCCCACACACACACACTCATAAGTTAAAGACCTAACTCCCACTGTGGCTGTATGGCACTCCTCATGTAACAAGCTACCTGTTTAATGATGGTGAGAATTTACAGCCAGAGCCTCCAGGGCAGGGAATCCCCTTTCTCAGTCTCTGTGAGACTTGGGAATCCCCTTTCTCAGTCCTTTTTTTTTTAATTGTTAAATATATTGGGGGTGACATTTGTTGGTAAAAATTACATAGGTTCCAGGTGTACCATTCTACATTACATTGTCTGTGTGTTGCATGATGTGTTCTCCACCCAGAGTCATTTCTCTTTTCATCACCATATAGTTGATGCCCCCCTCCCTACTCCCTCACCCCGCTACTCTCTCACCCACCTCCCCCCTTACCCTCAGCTAACCACCAAACTGTTAACTGTGTCCATGAGTTTTTGTTTCTTTGTTTTTTTCAATCTTAGTCTTTGTCTCATTCCCGCAGTCATAAGTATTCACTGCATGAAGGCATTTGCAGTCACACAAGACTACGTATTTCATTTATAAGTGTGGTGTCACGTGATATCTATTGAAAAATACATACTCATGGTGTCAGGACACACCACAAGACATCCACCTCTAAGGTCCTCTCTTATTGACCAATTCACTTAATGACCTAGTTGTAGGAACAGAACTCGGTTGTTAAGTGAGGAGTGCCTGTATTTGGAGATAGGGCCTTTAAGTAGGCTGACCATAGGTACCATTTTAAATGAGACAATACCATTTTTCTTTTCACATATCCCTACTGTCCCATCGTTTTAATATAAATGTCAATTTTATCCTGTTTTTAATTTTTTGTAAAAAACTGAATGTGGGTTTATTTCTCATAAGGCTCTATACTAATCAATGTGTGCAATAAAACTAGTGTGACGAAAGAGGAAGTTCCATTTACTTTATCCAGTCAGGGCCAGGCTTCTTGTGCCTAGCAATGATCCGACGCCAGCCCCTTGCTTATCTGCAATGGCAGAGAATTCAAGAGGCAATAGCTAAGCTCTATTCAGGATGTGGAAGCCACAAGGGTCTCGATGCACATGAACTACTGAACGGGCTCACCTGGCTGTTTGCTTCCATCAGGTTCGGAGTGTGGGATGCAGTGACTGTGAGTCTTACTGTTATCTCTACCATCATCCCATCCATAGAGGTTCTTTCTGCCCTACTTTCAGTTTGAGTCAGACTTTTCAACTCATATTTCATTCAACAGGCTGTTAGCTTTATTATTATTATTACAGTGGAACTCTCTGCTGGGACATTAGCACATACCAGCTTGTGATAGCAGTCAGGGTGTTCATTCCTTGTTTTTCCTTTTTGGTATATGTTTATGATATTCTGTAGTTTGGCCACTGCAGTTCTGCATTAGTGTCCGTGTGGTATGCCTCCATATTGTTTTACTACTCATGTGATATTTTATAAATATTTTATTAATATATGCAAGATATCAAGTGTTTTTGTTGCAAACCTACATTAGTTTAACTGAAAAAGATAGTATTTCAGCTACAAAAGTAGCCATAAACAGGGAGTGTCTTGTAAACAATTTAGAGTCCAGAAAAAGTGTTTGTAACTACTAATGCCAAAAAAGAACTGAGAATAGTACGAGATTCAGGAGAAATTAATAAGGCTAAGTTCTTTGAAGTAGCTGTAAAGTTCTATGAAACCAGCGTAGAGTGTATCAAGTGGAAGTACAGCGTAGGAAACACTGTGAAATTCAAGTTGGTGCTACCAAGGAAGACACCTGAATGGGAAGAAATACAGAACACCCTGAACAAGGAACTCATCACACACAAAAAAACAGAGGAAACTTGTGTATTTGGTCAGTAGACTCTCATAAAATCTATAATTGTGAGGCAGTTGGATACATGGAATAATGAAGACATTTCTGTATCTGATAGACGGGTAAAGATATTTTTCTGAAATGAGAAAAAATGCCTAGACTTACAAGACTTGTGTAATGTTGTAGGGTTTATTCTTTGTCTTCCAGGAAGTACAGCACCTGTCAAAAGAATTTTTTCTGTTATGAACAGTATGTGGTCAAAGGAGAAATCTAGATTAAGTGTTGAGACAGTGAGGGCTATGCTAGCTGTAAAACAAAATTGTGTCATGGAGTGTGAGAAGTTTTATGATAAGGTGTTGGAAGACCAAAACTTGCTGCGTAAGCTCACTGCATCAGAGAAATATTCATAGTACAATTTGTGGTGAAATACAGTCCCGCTCCCCCCTCCAGCTACCTAAACTTTTCTATGAGTTCTGTCACTGAAGAATAATTGTTAACTCAATATGTTCATGTAATAAAACTTGTGGTGTCATTTTACTTTTTCATGAGTAAGAAAATTACGTAACCCCGTCCCAGTTTTTGTCATCCCAATATGCCATTTTTGTCTCAAGGAAACATGGTCAGCCTATCTTTAAGGAGATAAGAGTGGGGCCCTAATCCAATAGGACTGCTGTCCTTATAAGAAGTAAGACATCAGATCTCCCTCCCCATCTCCCTCTCCTTCTCCACACACACAAAGAGAAGAAGCTATGTGAAGACACAGAAAGAAAGCAACCACCTACACGCCAGGAGGCGAGGTCTCACCAGAAACCAACCCTAATGGAACCTTTCTCTTGGACTTCTAGCCCCAAAACTGTGAAAAAATAAATTTCTGTTGTTTCATCTACCCAGTCTGTGGTATTTTGTTACAGCAGCCTAAGCTAATATAGAGGGGAAGACCATTAATTCTTGCTTGGATGAAGATACAGCAGATGGATTTAAAGCAAGTCATGAGTTGGAATTGGTAGAGGCGGATGCTTCAGTAGAAATAGAAGGTAAGAAAGATTATGAAGGAGGAGGAGGAGGAGCAGCAATGTTGTCTAGGTTTCACTCTTGGATAAAGGGTGAACTGTGGTGACTGTCATGGAGTCTGAAATGTGGGAGTTGGACCTGGGCTAACAATGAAGGCATAGTTAGGATTTGTTGGTTGTAAGCAAGAGAAATTTAAGTCCTGGGTGATTAACTGCAGGGCTGTAGAAATGGAAGTGGATCCGGACTGAAAGCCAAGGTCAGGAGTCTAAGAGGGTCAGGCCTCCTGGAGGCCAGATCGGAATGTGAATCTAGATGCCAAGTAATGTCTGCCCACACCCACCACCACCACCACCACCAGGGCTCTCAGCAGGCACAGGACCAAGAGCACAACTGGGCGGCCTCAGTGGCTCTGAACACATAATGAAGAATGCTGGGAAATTAGACTAGGGCCAAGATTATGGGGCGATTGGACTTTCCACAACTGGCTGACTTACTGCAGTCGTAATTCCTAGAGACTGGCACAGGAGTTTCAAACCAGGCTTCTGGCTAACCTAGGGATTGGTTGTCCAAGGGCCCATCCTGGATTCCATGTTAGGGCTGGTGGTCATGTGATAGAACTTGACAAGTCCGTCCCTTCATTAGTGGCTGTGAGCAAGGCAGCATCTGTTAGAAAGATCTAGAATGGAGGGTGGGAGTGGTAGGAAGATCATTATTGTGGTTTTAGGCTTGTTAGGTACATTTGTAAAATATGCATATATCATTTTAGTTCAGTTTTTTCAACACATAAACTCTGTATTACTAATTTAATAAAATGCTTTGGAGGTCACTCAATACTCACAAACCTGCATTATGCATTATACTTTGTATCTACAGCTACTATTCTCTTGGATAGAAGAGACATTATTTATTCACCATCCACCTCTAGAATTAGGTTGTATCCAGTGATGCTTTATTACAAACAATGCTTCAAGAACATCCTTGTACATTCTTCTTTGTATACAGCCTAGCTTCCTAGAAGTGAATTACGGGGTTGAAAGGGATGTGCATTTTGCATACTGATAGCTACTGCCAAATTGTCCTCCAAAAAGAGTGCACCAATGTACACTTCTAGCAATAGAGGATGGATGTGCTTATTTCTGCATATCCATGCAAATGTTTCATAAACTGTTTTGAATCATAGGCCCCTTTAGATTTGGCTGAAAGCTACAAATCCTTGTTCTAAGAAAATACACAAATGTATATATACAGAACATTTTGCATACAATTTCTGTGGGTTTACAGACCAACCTGAAGACCACCCAGAAATCTCAAGACTTTATATTAAGGCCCCCTGAATAGACATGTGTGGATGGGTCTCCCAGTCTAGAACAATCTCAATCTAAGCTGCACATTCGAGACACCCAGGGAGCTTCGGAAAATCCCCATGCCCAGGCCACTTCGCAGACCAACTGGGTCAGATTCTCGAGGGAAAAGATGTAGGCATCAGTACTTTTTGCAAGTGTTCCAGGTGATTCTAACATGGACCCAATAGCAATGAGCAATGCAGTCTAGGAAGGGCCTGTGGAAGCATGAAAAGAAGTAATGGAAGACAGAAAACCAGGGAGTGTACCCTTAGCTCTCAGGGGCCTCAGACCTGGCTGCAGGATCTTTTATTTTAGTGACTCAAGTAGAAGGGGGTGGGGAGCTGGCATTGCTATCCATGTTTTCATTGGGAAAATGTTCCACACACATAAAAGTAGAGAGAATGCCACCATGACCTAAGTTAAATGCTTTTTAGAATTTTGCCTATTTGCTGTTTCTTGGGGAGGGGTGTGGTGAGTGCTCACATGTCTCCCTTAATTTATTCCGTGGCTTTGCTACTTCATAAAAACTCCTCCTGGTGATTCTAAGCTGTGGCCAAGGTTGAGAGGCTGGGCAGTATGAAGCGTGCCAAAGAGGAGAAAACCTGAGGGGTGGAGAGTAGAGGAAGGAAAGTCAAATGCAACTTACAGCTGAAGGACAAAGGTCATGCCAGACCCCATGGATGGCACTGACAGAAGGGCCTGGCTGTGAGGGTTGAAAGCAGTGACAGTTGGCTTCAAGCTGCGATGCTGGGAGGAGGCTTCATGAAGAAACGGGATTTGGAGCTGAGCATTAAAGGGTCAAGACAATTCAGATCAGCTGAGGGGAGGAGAGGAGCCCTTTTCTAGTCAGAAAGGAAGCTGATAGTTAAGGCTGGTTCAAGTCTCCTCGTAGCTCCTCCATCGTAGGCTCAGCCAGAGTCATATGAAGGATTCCTTCCCTGGTCCTACGGAATTGACTCAGTGAGGCTCCCTGGACTCCATGACTTCAACCCTCAGCCTCATCTTTCCTCCTCTCTGGGCTGATTCTTCCCTTTGGATATGTTTACCTTTCTCCTAGGCCAGTGGTTTTCAAAGTGGAGTTCTGGGAAGCATCAGCAGCCCAATAGCTTGCACTTTCTCAGGCCCCGCCCTGGACCTGCTGCATCAGGTGTACTGGGGGTGGGCCCAGCACTCTGTTTTGACAAGCCTTCCAGGGGATTCCCATACACACTCAAGTTCGAGGATCAGTGTCCTGGGAACTCCCAGCCATGTTTCCTCCTTTTCCAGCACTGTTCTCTCAGGAGCCCTCTGCCACAGAGGGCTGGATTCATGTTAGGAAGGCACAATGAAGAACATTGGGAAATGAGCCTGGGGCCAAGATTACTAGAGTCTGCACTTGAAACTAAAGTGAGGAACCATGATGACCTTTTGACCAGAGGAGGAAAAATCTTAAACTGATGTTGGAGACCAAGGAACAGTGTTTTAAGAACACAGGTTTGACATCCACCCACCTCTCCCTGGAAACTGTAGGCAAAATTATGCATGTGAATCTTCTGAGACAGAGGTTTCATAACTTTCATTCGAGTTTTTCAAATAAATTCATGGCCTGAAAATGATTTAGTATTCATTACTAGGGAGGAAATTATTGCTTGCTAAATTATATTAACTTTTGAGGCAGCCTTTCTCAAAGTGTGGTCAGATTAGTATGAAATTGTCTGAGCTGTGTGTTAAAAATGCACATTCTTGGGGGATGCTGGGATTGCTCAGTAGGTTGAGCACTTGCCTTGCAACCATGAGGTCTAGGGATCACATCCCAACCCAACCCATGCAAACCCGTATGCTGCACTGCGCTGCAACTGGTAGCTGCCAGGATGGTGGTGGAGGTTCTTGCCTCCCATGTGGGAGGCACCCAGTTCAGTTCTGCCCTGTGTGACCCCACATCCACTTGTGTGGAGTGAAACCCTGTCACAATTAATAATATACAACTATGGAGACTGCTCTGAGCCCTCCCCCTTCTCTCTGTCTCTCACCTTCTCTCAAACTATATATATATATATATATATATATATATGTGTGTGTGTATATATATATATATATACACACACACATATATATATACACACACACATATATATATATATATATATGTGTGTGTGTATATATATGTGTGTGTGTGTATATATATATACACACACACACACACATATATATATATATGTATATATATATATACACACATATATACGTATATATATATATATACACATACTGGTATATATATATATATACACACACACACACATATATACGTATATATATATATATGTATGTATATATGTGTATATATATATATATACATTCTAGGGTTGTACCTTAGACCAACTAAACCAGAATCTTTGGAGCTGGCACCTAAGAACCAACACTTTAAAAGAAGTTACCTAGGTGATTCTGGTTGGTTCTGATACATGGAAAGGTTCATAAACTGCCTCAGGCTTTAAGTCGAAAAAGCCAGGAACACCAGGAAAGCTAGATTAATAGTGAATGTAGAAAGCATAGGAACCACTGGAGCATGGTGCTGAGGCACAAAAAGCCTTTCAATGACCAACATACCACAGAACTGGGAACATTCACCAGAGCAAACACTTTCCTGGCATTTCAGTGACCGTGCATTTAAAGCTGTATTCTATATGCCTTACCTTATGCACAGCAAAAAGGACCCCATTTGAGGTTCGTTCTCAACCTTTGACAGTTCAACTCAACTTCCCACAGTTGGATGAAAAATAAACGAATGTGTTTTTCTGTGGCGGGTGGAAATAAGATAACTACAGGAAAGGCAGAAAGAAAACTGACCATGTGGACCTACTGAAGGTTCACCCCTCCCTAGGGTCAGGCCAGGTATGTTCCTGGAGAGAATCTTCTGCCCTTCCTGCTTCTTCCCATGTGGTTGGCAGAGTTCGCCCCAAATCCATAGAATACGTATTTTGAATTATGGATTTTGAAATATGTAATACTTAAACAATAAACCATGTGAAACTGAATTCATAGAAATACACATGAATGTAAAGAGTGCTTTTTTTCTGGGCAGTGGAAACAGAACTGAAGGACCCGGTCTGGTGACTTAAGAAAATGTGTGTGCTCTAGAGTCCTACCCTCCGTAGCTGTGTGATGTTGGGCAAGTTATTTCAGCTCCCAGGGTTTCTACTCATCTGGAAAATAGGAACACTCCTCACATATACTTATGAGAATGATTTGAGAGTGTTACTGTAAAAGACCAAACCTGGGATGCGGGGATAGCTCAGCGGCTGAGTGCTTGCCTCAGGAGCTTGAGTTCTGGAGTTTGATTCTCAGACCCAGCCTGTGCAAACACATATGCTGAACTGTGGGCATGTGTTTGTGATACTATTCCACTAAATAAGCAAAGCTTGATTAGATTCTAATTTAAAAATTTAAAAAACACGGAATTCAGAAAGGAAAGTTTCCTTAAAAAGAATAGGCCAGGATGCTGTGATAGCTCCACAGGTTGAGCAGTTGCCTTGCAACTGTGAAGTCTGGGGATCGAATCCCGTCCCTGACCCATTTAAGCCCATGTAACTGCCCATGAACAGAACTGGTGACCACTGAGATGGCGGCAAAGGTTCTCGCCTCCCATGCGGGAGGCCCCCAGTTTGGCTCCTGCCCCACACAGGCCCACATCCACCTGTGTGGAATGAAACTGTCACAATTAATGATGTGCAACTATGGAGACTGCTGTGTGCCCTCCCTCCTTTCTCTTTCTCTCTGTCTCTCACAGACACTTTCCCTCAAACAATAAAATAAATTTAAAAAATAACCACACAACTATGTTTAAAAAAAAAGGAAGAGAATAAAAGATAAAACCTGTAGCAAGCACTCACACACAATGTTAACAAGAAAGAAATGTGGTGCATATATTTTTTCCCAGGTTTCTGTACTTTCCCAACTTTCTCCAATGAAGGCTGACTGCTTTCAGATCAGAAAAGAATGATAAACCATGGTTTTGCTTTTTTTATTTTTTTTTTTCCTTTTTATATTTTATGGAATGAGCCATGACGAAAAAAAAGATAGGAAAACAAACAGATGCAATCATCGTCAGGGAGTCTGTTTTCATTTGGAGTAATGACAACATGTGACCCTTGGGGTTCCCTAATCAAAGCACAGACTGTAAGAAGAGTAAACATGAAGAGTTATGAGTGCTATACTGGTACCAACCAGAGACCTGACTCGTCACACAGATCCCAAAATTGAGAGGTTGTGTCACAATGTATCCTGCACTCTGTCCCTGTCCAAGTCTGTCCTCTTCTATCAGGTGCAAAGCCTGGATCTCCAGCACCAAATTAAAGAAATAGAACAAACCCATCCCAGGGCTTCTTTAAATATTCAGATAAACCCATGTGCCCCCACCAGTTAAATTAAGCTTTCCTGAGAAAAAGTAAGTCAATTAGTTCAAAATGTGGGTTAGTGCTTCTGGGTATTAAAAGGAGATCTTTTTTTTTTCCTTCTGTTTTAGTTCATTTAGAAACATAGCCACAGGGCAGGTATATACACCTCTCCTCAGCACAGCATGTGAATTGCCACAACATACCTAGATTAATTTGTAATATCAAGAACTTCAAAATCTGGCCCTTAAACTTTCTCCAAGTCATGAACATATCGATATAGGAGATTTAAAATTTATTTTGCTTTGCCCCTTTATCTTCACCCTCATTATCAGTATTCATCAAAGAGTACTTGACATTGCTATAGAACATGATTCTCCCAAGTTGAACTTCCTCCTTCCTTCATTTAACAAATACTTACAATCTAAACTTTTGTAAACAAAAGTAGGTCTCTAGGACATTGTGACATGTAGTTTGAGAGCACTCTTTTTATAATGTAAAACGTCTTTGTTCAAGTTATCTAGATGCAATGAATCAAACTTTACCAAAATACACATAAAATTAGATATTTCTTAAGAAGAATTTCCAGAAGTAAATTTCTGGGTCATGGAATGTGAATGTTTCCATGGCTTTTGAGAGGTTGCCCATTGCGTTCTTAAAAGACTATTTTAATTGATATTAACAATAAAAATATGAGCATAACATTTTCATACCAATATCTGAGTATAAAGTGGATTTTTTTTTTACATTTTGTAGTTTTATTTTGCTTTTACTATTTTATTGTTTTTAGTGTAGTAGGCTAGTTTCAGGAACATTTCATGTTCTGAGAAAACTATACATAGCTCCTCCATTTAAAATACATATTTGTTACATGACATTAACTCAGATCTTTATCTCTTTTTCCACCTTAATTAGTATTTCAATGGCATTGATATAAATATTATTTATAACAGGATGAACATCCACTTTAATTGCACATACCCTTTAAAAATATATGACTAGGAGATCATGAAAACATTATTATTATTATTTATGTTTAACTTTGACAGCCTTCATATTTGACTTCTTTATTAACCAAGTGAAGTTTCATTATCAGAATATATAACAGAGAGATAGCACAATTTTAGGCTGCACAAAAACACAATTGACTTAGGAAAACTATATTTCCCTCATACATTACTTGTTTTAAAAACACCTACGAGACTGGTAGTTGGTTATTAGGTGAGAAGATCAAGAATTATTGGGGATGCCCAGATGGCTCAGCTGGTTAAGCGTTTGCCTTTGCAGCCATGGCATCCAGGGATCAAATCCCAGCCCTGGCCCACGCAAACCCATATGCTAAACTGGGCACACCTCCTATGTGGAAGGTCCCTGGTTCGGTTCCCACCCCATGCAGTCCCACATCCACTTCTGTGGAATGAAACTATATCAAAACTAGTGATGTTTGGCTGTGGAGACTGCTCTGGGACTTCCCTTCTCTCTCTCTCTCAAACTATAGGATGGATCTTTAAAAAAAATGAAGGACAGAAGGAAGGAAGGAAGGAAGGAAGGAAGGAAGAATTATAGTTACCAGCTACCAATTAGAAACTAAAAATTCTACTTTTGTCAATTACTGTGTTAAGTTCAAGCTGACCTGTTTTTTAACCAAGTACCAAAGATAAAAATAGGTAATAACTTCCTTGCCACCAGGAGATTTAGGCAGAACAGCCCAGGATTTTAGCAGAAAACATCTCATTCTAGTCTGGTTGGATTTGTGGACATTCCATTTGCCTATTACTCTTCACTGTCATTCTTCTAAGACACAAATGGATCCCTACTTCCAGTAGTCCAGGAAAATAGTACCAGTGTTTTAGGTACCAAAGTGACAAAGGTAACACTGTTTCTTAGGCCAGTTGTGCTGTGCTCACAGTATAAGGCCTCAGCTTGGTATTGTACTCTTCTACCTTTCTAGGATTTCCAAATCAAGTAACACAGAGACAATGCATTTTAACAACAGCACATTGTTCCCTTGGAGAGTTTTTTCATTCATGCTTTGGTTCCTAGCAGCTGAATGTGGTCAAGTGGCTCAAGCGTGGGATATGGAGCTAAACTTTCCTGACCTACCCAGCTCTGGGAGACCTTGGGCAAGTTTAACCTTTGTGAGCTTTCTGGCCTTGGGTTTCTTGTTTATAAACAAGCCTGGATAATATTAGAGACTTAATAAGAGCTAACAGTTGAATGTTTACTAATGTTCCAGGCACTATATTACGTCTACTCACATTAACCCATTTAATTCTCTCAACAGTCCTGTGATATAGGGGCTATTATTATTATCATCCAGATAATAGAATAATAAGTGAGACATAAAAGAGGGTTGCTGGTAATGCCAAACTAAGAGTCAAACTCAGGCAGTGTGATTTCAAAGATGAGGCTCTTAATTATTCTCTACATACCTTTTGTGGAGGTTAGCTTTCTCCCCACACATAAACATCTGTAGATTTATTGAGTGTCTACTATGTGCTGACTCTCTCCTAAAATGTGCTAAGGAACTGTACTGGAAATGAACCAGAGATGCAGTAATAAATAAGACATAGTTTCTGCTCTTATAGAGTTTTCTTTACTTCCACTTTTTGTAGAGTTAGATTACATGGGTTTTTATTTTCATCTGCATTCAGAAAAACATTACTCAAGATGATTTTCAATTGAAATCAACAGAATTTAGTTATGACAAAGATATGTCATAATAGCTTCAACTTGAAGTCATTATTTCACCTCCAAAGTACTTTATGAATCTTTTAGTCATCAAATCAAGAAAGCCTGACTTAAAAGTAGTGAACTAAAAACAAATTATAAACTAAAAAGTTACTTTAAGTGATGAGCTAAATGCTTTTCTTGGCCTCTGCCCCCTAAGAGCTCACACAATTCCTTGAATTTATCAGTTTAAATCCTCCCCAACTCACCTCTCTTCATACAAAAATACCTCCATTCCCTGGTCCCTCACTCTGCTTCTGCAATAACTTCCTACAGTGTGTTTTACTGTAATAGAAAGGGAATTCACATTAGGGAAATATAAACCAAAGCAGTCATTACATTCATTTTAACTTACAAACAATAATGTTGCCTTGTAGTTACATTTTGTCCTGATTTTTAATATAGAAATTCAGGTCTATGATATTTTAGATATTTCACACAAAAGGAGTTGCTTGCTAAATATAAGATTTCACAAAACAGAGATCCTGTTCATTCCTTTGTTCAAGGTAAACAACTAGAGTTCTCCGCAGGTCCCAGGTCCCAGCCTAAACCACAAAGGTGTATTGGTTTAGTACAGGAAACAGACAGAAAGAAAGCAACAATATCTATCTATTACATAACAGATAATGCTCAAGACTGGAAGCCAGAAGGAGGAAGAGTGGAAGGTATCTTGATAACATAACCTTTAATAAAGTGTGAACCTGCAATGGGGCTAGGTGGGTTATAAGCTAAGGGGGAAACGTTTGCAGTTTTTCCTTTCATTATAGATTACTTTTAAGGAATCTAAGACATAGAGCACACATATAGAGTTGATATAAAAGAGACCAAAAAAAAAAAAAGTGTGGAGTATCCTTTTGAAGTTATAAACATCTTAGCACAGCTTAAAGAGTTCTGACAGTTAAGTAATTGCAGTAAATGCTCCATACAGTACTGGAGTCGCTTTTATATAGAGAAGCTTTGCATTCTGCCAAGAAATAAGAGGACTTCCTTACAGAGCCGTCAGGTGTTAAGTGGTGGGCAGAATGGACTCATGACCGGGTACAATCAAAGTGAAGGAATCCAGAATGGGTTGATAGGCAGAAGTCAACCAACATTGCCTCTTTTTCTTTTCTTTTTTTTTTCCAATTGTCTATTTTGGAATGGAATGTATGGAACCACAAGATGTTTTTAAGGAATCGTTTTATTAAACCTTTATGAACTCAACTGTAATTTTTGTTGTTGGGTGTTAAAAATGAAGCAACTTTGGGGGGGGAGGGGTTGGGGGAGGTGAACGAGGAGGTTTTTAACTGGTTGTTTTTCCTCGGTGTTCTTCCTGGAAACTACTGTAGGTATTAATCTGAAGGGCTCTTTTTCAATATTTGATGGACTATCATTATGGGCAAAGAATTTTGGTAGCGTCTCGGGAGGTGGTGCCATGAAGCAGATTCACAGTCGCCCTATAATCACTTCCCGAGGTGCTTTTTTTTTTTCGTCTGTAACGTCAGCGGGGGTCCTGCCATTAGTTTGCAAACTGACCGTGCAGCATCGGAAACGGTTGTTTTCCCACGTCCGTTAAAAAGTTACTGCTCTTAGGGGTTTCTGGTTCTGCTTTTCCTCACTCCCGCCCCCTGGCTTTTTCCAGTGGAGACCTGCCCTGGGGGGTATTTTGTCCTGGGAGCACAAAACTATTTTCTTTTCTGGAAATAAGTTGACGTCAACTGGGAGCTGTTTTTGGTTGCTTTGTTTCCCTGAGCGTCCAACCCAGCACACCGCCTCCGGCAAACTGCGAGCAATTCAAAGCAATTCTCCGGGCAGGGAGCGAGACTGGGGACAGGGCGGAGGGACCCCCACCGCCCGCAGAAGTGGGGGGCCCCGGGGAGCAGCTTCACTCCTGGGCTGGCGCGTGTGCCTGCGTCCCCAGGCGGGGCTGGGAGCACAGCCCCTCGGTTCCCCCGGCGCTCGCGGTGAGGGCCGCGGGGGAGCAGCCCCTGGTAGGTTAACCTGACTGGTGCCCAGCAGCAGTTCTCAGCACCACTGGCATTACTCGCCCGAGCATGCCGGCAGCCAGAAAACCTGGGAGCATCCCGGGACAAAGGGCCAGCGCTCCAGAAGTAGCCGTGTGCGAGTGCTGTGTGCCAGTTCCTGTGCGCACGTCCGCGTGGGTAACTGACTTAGCTGTCTACTGCCCTGGGCTCCGCGAAACAAACACGCCTTTGTACATTTTTGGGGGGTGGGGGGTAGGAGCAGTGAAGTTTGAACAAAGCCGGCTGCACCTTGAGGACGATTCCCTTGGAGTGTAACCTCCAGATTCCTTGCCTCGCGTGATGGTTCTCTGCGGAGAGCAGAGTGTGTGTGTGTGTGTGTGTGTGTGTGAGTGAGTGAGTGTAAGTGTGTGTGTGAGTGAGTGTGAGTGTGTGTGTGTGTCCCCGAAGAGCGGGACGGGGCCCGCGAGACAGGGACTTGCTCTAACTTGCTGACACCTGGCGTTGTTTCCCCAACGCTGTGCTGTGTCCAAGGCCCAGCAGGCACGCGGAGGGCGAGGACTGATCGCTGAAGACGACACCATCAACTCCCACTAAGCCACCCACGCAACCCAGAGGCCGTGTCTTCCCTTCCTCCTTTTTTAATTACAAATGGACGGATGGGTTTCTATTGATGCGTAAAATTATAAACTGCCGGGAAAGCAAGGCAGGGCCTGGGAAAGGGGAATGGGCAAGTGACGAAACTCCCACAAACGAACTGCGGCGAATTTGGACTGGGAGGCAAATCCGAGTGTCTGGCAAGGCAGCCTCACCGAGGGCCGCCCCGGCCGGGGGTCGCACTATCGGGACCTGGCAACGTCGGTTCCCGTAAACCTCTGGGGCTCTGAGCTGCCCCGCGCGCCGGACAGCACACGGGCTGCCCAAGGAGGAGAAAGTTAGGATGCAGAGTGCGAGCTCCGGAGGTGGCCGGGTTGTGCCGCCACTAAACCACCGAGATCGCTGGCGTCTCCGGGGACGCTGCCCCTGGGCCCGGAGAGCAGGAGGCGGCGACGCGAGGACGCGCGCAGAGCCTGGGCGCGCCGGGGGCGGGCGTTTGTCTGGAAGTGGGACAGTCTCCTATGGGAAAGCGGGACTCGGCGAGCTCTTTGGCTGCTTTTCCAGTTTCAGAGGTGCCCGCCCCCGTGCGCCGGAGGCAGCGCAGCCCCGAGGGCGAACGAATGGCGGTTGGCAAACTTGGAAGGAGAACGCGCTCGGGATCCGAATCGCCGGAATTGTGAAGGCAGCGGGGGCGGCCGAGACCCAAGTTCACTTTTTCCGCCTGCCCTACGGGCCCTAGCGACCGCCACTCCTTGCTCAAGCCCCCTACCTGGTGGAGCGCCTCACCAGAGGGAGTTGTGTCAGTTTGCTCCGAGGCTGAGACGGAGGTGGTCTGGGCCAAGTGGGGAGGGGTCCCCTCGGGTCTCGAGCGCCTCTTCCAGAATCTCCCCTCCCACGTGCCCCTCCCATTCTTTCTCGCTCCTTCCCCAGGCTGGCAGGACCCGCGCGGACTTGCCCCAGACCTACGGGGAGCGCCCCAGGTCTTTAATGACAGCTTAAAAGTGTCTGCTGGATAAGTCCAAAGGGAAGAGGTTGACGTGGGGCGTGTTTCGTTTCTTTGCAAGAGTCGGAAAGGGAGCTGGGAGCCTAGCGGCTGGCCGCAGGCCCCCGCGCCTTGCCGCCAGCAAGTAGGTGGGGGAGCTGCCGCCGCCGCCAGCCCCATCCCGCTCCCAAGCCTCGCCCGCTGCGCCCTGGCCGCGGGCGCAGAGAGGGTGCGGGGCCTCGCCGTGCCTCCTCCACCCTGCTCATTAACCTGCCTGCTCCTCTCCGCTCCGGGCGGCCCCAGACCCGGGCTTCCCGAAGCAACATCCGCGGCCCGCCCGGTGCAGCCGCCTCCCTGAACCCGCGGCTCCGGGGGGCAATGAAGGGGCGGTGGAAGGGGCACTGCTCCTCGGGCATTACTTAAGGAAGCGAGACCGCCCCGCCCTCCTGCCGGCCCACCCTCTCTCCCGCCCGGGCCAGCGCGCCACTCCGCCAGAGGGTAAGTTGGGAGTGTTTCACCCCCACCGACAGCTCTCCCCCCCCCACTCTCCCTTTTTTTTCCTTCAAAGTTTTCTTAGGAGTGGGAGAGGGATGGGGGAGGAAAAGGGTCCAGCCAGCCTCCGTCCTTAGCCTCTCTCTGTCTAACTTCCCCCGCCTCCCCTCCATCCCCTGCGCGCCTCTTGCCCCTCTGGAGCAGCGCTCCGAACTGACAATTGGAGCGCGGCTCCTTTAAGAGCCCGGCTTTGCCTCCCGGTAGCTGAAGGTCATTAAACACAAAAGCTCTCAGCGCTGCGGTCCAATATAGCGCATGCGCCCTGCCCGAGGACTGGCAGAGAGACGGCAATATGGCGAGAATGCCTGGCAGCGGGGACTGTAACACCAGCGCGGGCGGCAGCGCCGCCGCCGCCGCCGCCGCCGAGAACAATGGGGAGCGGGGCGAGGGCGAGCGTGGAGTAGGGGGCCGCGGCCACCGCCACGGCCGCCCGCACTACTGCAGCGCGGGCGAGGAGGAGGAGGAAGAGGAGGAGGACGACGAGATCCAAGAGGTGCAGATAACGGGGGACGAGGAGGATGGAGGTGGGGGGCTGGTGGAAGACGAGGAGGAGGAGGAGGAAGAGATGGGGCTGGATTGGGACGAGCCCCTGGAGCCTGAGGACTCGGCCGGGGAGGAGCTGGAGCCCGAGCCGGTCCATATGATCAATATGGACCAGAGCGCCGCGCTGGAGCCCGAGGCGCCGCCACGACTGCTGGCGCCCCGGGCCCGAGGCGGGCCGCCCGGGGACGGCGCCGAGCTGGACCCCGACGTGCTGCAGCGCCCCGAGCGGGCCCGGCTGAGCGAGAACACCCGGCTGGCCACCCGCTACGCGGTGCGCATCTTCCGGGAGTACCTGAGCGAGAAGGCGCAGAGCCCGGACTTCGAGACCATGGACAAGGGGGCGCTGTGTCGCGTGCTGCGCTCCTTCTACGCCGAGGCCCGCTCCAAAAGCGGCCAGCTGTACAGCAAGTCGTCGCTCATCAGCATCCGCAGCTCCCTCAATCGCTACCTCAATGAGCCCCCGTACTGCCGCACGCTCGACCTCACCAAGGACCCCGAGCTGCGCAGCGCCAACCTGACGCTGGCCGCGGTCATCCGCAAGCTCGAGGAGCAGGGCGCCGGGCCCGTGGTGCAGAAGCAAGCCATCACGCGCGCGGACCTGCGCAAGCTGTACACCTCCAGCGTCTTCAGCACCAACACGCCCTTTGGGCTGCTCAACAAGGTCTGGTTCGAGACGTGCATGTACTTCTGCACGCGCGGCCGCGAGAACCAGCGCGAGCTGGAAGAGGACTCCTTTGGGCTGGCCATGGACGAGGACGGCCGCAAGTTCGTCTACTTTAAGTCCCTCGGGCCCTACCACAAGTCGCGCTCGTCTTCGTGGAGCAAGAAGCGCGCCGAAAGCAGCGACGAGGAGAACTTGCCCCGCATGTACGAGACGGGTACTGAGTTCTGCCCCTACGCCAGCTTCGTCAAGTACCTGTCAAAGCGCAACCCCCTCTGCAAGGCATTCTTCCAGCGACCTCGGGACCACTGCAGTGAGGGCGATGTGACCTGGTACGAGAATAAAGCCATCGGCAAGAACTTGCTGGGCACCAGGATGCAGATGCTCTCCAAGGCGGCCAAACTCTCCAAGACCTATACCAACCACTGCATCGGCGCCGTCTCCATCGCCACGCTCAACAGCATCGCGGGTATTGGCACCAAACTGGGCTCACCGGCCCCACAGGGCTGCTATGCCGAGGCTCTGAATGGGGCGGCTCGCCACCACTCCCACCACCCTACACATCCCTCCCACCACCACCGCCCCCAGCCGCCCTCACTGGGGAACACCTATATCCTCCCCAAAGACAGCCAGATCGGGCCCGAAGTTAAATCCGAGGCTGCGCCCAAGCGCACCCTCTACGAGTCGGTGTTCGGGTCGGGGGAAGTCTGCGGCCCCTCTTCCCCCAAAAGACTTTGTATCCGCCCCTCGGAGCCTGTGGATGCGGTGGTGGTGGTTTCCGTGAAACACGACCCCCTGCCTCTTCTTCCAGAAGCCAATGGGCACAGAAGCACCAATTCTCCCACAGTAGTTTCACCTGCCATTGTTTCCCCCACCCAGGTAACCAAACTAAACTCTATGCATGAAATATTTCTGTGGTACCACTTTGGGACTAGCTTGCGTTAAGGCAGGTCTGGGTGGGGGGCGGGGGGCGGGGGGCATTTGGAAAAGTAGCACATACACTGAATCAGATTTGGTTTCACCCTTAAAGCTTAAGTCTCATGGTGCTTTTCAGGAAAGTTTACGCTTCACCTTAAAAGATGTGAGACGGCAAGCGCCTTAACAACCACTGCTGCGCACTAACGCTAAAAGCTTCAAAGTTTGCAAACAAAAGGGGTCATTCAGCCCTTTTGGGCTCTCTCCATTGAACGCATTGAGTTTTACAAAGCAAAGAGTGCAGGAACAGGGTAACATTTAAAGGAAGCAGTTACTTAAAATATATTTGAATAAAGTAACCATTAAGATACCATGTTACATATTCACCATAACTTATGAAGTTAGAAAGACAGTCATAGCTTATTAAAAGGAAAACATACCAATTCCACTTCCTGTCAGGGGCGGAGCGTGGAGAGACTGGCAGTTCAGTGCCAGTAACATGTAGTAGTTGAAGGTAAAGTGACTTTGGGTATAGTTTCCATAAATTAAAGTCAGTTATTATGAAATGGAAAGGGTATCTCCCTACCAGCCAGGCTCTGAATTAAAGCATGCCCTGTGGTGCCCATCACTGTGGGCATTAAGCATTGCTGTCTTTCCTTAGCCGCACAGAGCTCACCATGTAGGTAGGGGGCAGATAAGACTTATCAACACAGGTAACTAATTAAGACAAACCGCACGGGAGTGTGGCAAGAACACCTAAGTAAGAGTGGTAGCCAAGAAGCTGAGCCACCTTGGGCAAATAAGTTCACCACTCTGAGCTTCAGTGTCTTCATCAAAGATAAGGAAAATATTTTAACATTAAAATTATTTAATTCTTAGCAGTACCAAATCCTAGTTGAGACTGAGGGCTTAAGTGGATTCTTGTCTTATGGTTTTTTCCTGGAAGAATATATTATATTATTAAAATTGCATTCATCTTTTGAAGAGTCTTCTGTAGGAGCCAGATGTCTTGGGGGACTATGTCAACTCTGCAGGCAGGAGTACCTACTGGAGGTTTTACAACTGTGACCTCCCTGCCACAAGGCAGAACTAGTCATTTCAACTAAGTCGGGAGGAATAGTGCAAGCCCTTCCAGGAACAGATAGATGTCAGGTACCTCTGTGGTTTTTCCAAAGTGGAAATTCCAGTTCTGCACAAACTGACCCTTTGAAACATTTACCAGCTAGTCAGCCAGCCTCAAGGCCAACTGAGAAAAGGGGCTGTGAATGGTAATATAAACACCAAAGCTCTCTAAAATACACAAGACCCGGGGGCTGGCTATGTGTCTTCCTTTCTGTACTTCTAGTGTATATAGTACATTTCTGACAGACCAGGAGATAGCTGTAGGGAGTTTTTAGGCTGGAGAGGAGAATTTTCTTCTTTCCTTTGGAGAATTAGGATTTGCTTTTTCTTTGAAAGCAAACATAAGTGTTTACATTCTTCTGCTGAAGTAAAAACTCTTAAAATATCAGCTCAGAATAGCAGCTCAGAATATCTGATTAAGAGTTAAAAAACTAAAAGTGTTTATTAAAGTATATATCTGCTTGGAATATTATGGAACAGTTTGTCTCCTCGTATCTGTCTGTCTGCTGGCTTCTTGACAACCAGTGTCATAGAATCATGGCTTAAAATCCCAAAAGATTGGGGGCGTTATTTAGTTAGTTGGTTTTGTTTTTGTTCTAAGGAATACTATATTACTCTGTCACAGTCTCGTTTGAACTGAGTGAGATAAATCCATTTTATAAACCTGAATGCTGATTCTTTTATTTTTCTTGAGTTATCAGTTAACTCCCAGTTAAACATACATTTGAGTGTCCATATGTTGGTTATATTATTATGGCTCACTAATATTATCTTAGCTAAGTCCCCTTACCTAAAATAGTATGAAAAATTGTTCTCTTTGCACATCTGTAATGGTAAGTTTTTCACTTGTATTAAATTAGAGTAAAAAAAAAATTTTTATCAGCATTAAGGTTACGGAAATTTTTCGGTAATTCCTGTAGAACTCACTTTATGAAGTGTGAACGTTCTAAGTATGAAGTAAATGTTTAAATAGAAAGCTGATATTAAACTTTTTCTTCCTTATACTTATTAAAATTACTGTAACAATTCAGGTCCTGGGCATTTCCTGGGGATTAATGACTGGTTGGGTTACTGGCCTAACAGCATTGCTGTAGGATGTCAACTCCTCTATTTAGCCATTCATATCCAGGA
Source organism: Craseonycteris thonglongyai (assembly GCA_004027555.1). Taxonomy (NCBI): domain Eukaryota; kingdom Metazoa; phylum Chordata; class Mammalia; order Chiroptera; family Craseonycteridae; genus Craseonycteris; species Craseonycteris thonglongyai. The sequence continues at coordinate 27,772 of PVKE010012153.1, forward strand.
AATGTCCCGTATACTTAAGTTTCAGTCATTCTTACTTAATTATAAACACATTCTGTCTCACCTTAATACTGACTAGACCTCCTCAAAGTAGCATAGGACTGAATTCCACTACTGACCATATCATTCTAGACTTGATAGCACAATCACACCCTGATGATTGGACTCTCTTTTAGTATTACAAATGAAGAGCCTATTTAAATACATTGACTCTTTTTTACTTCCTGAGGATGTTATTAATAAGTATGTCATTGATGGAACTGGTGAAAAATGAATGCACTCAGAGATTAACAAAGATTATGGAATTTGTGATTTTAACTCATGTGAAGTGCCTGGCTTTTGTTTTGGGGTCTAGGGGAAGGGGAAGTGGTTGTGATGGTTGCTTTAACTAATTCAATCTTTGATTCTCTTGAATGGCTGTGTTCAAAGTAAAGGGTAGTTTTAGTTCCCCTTTTCCTCATGTCACTATTGTGATCTAAGATGATCCAGTTATTGGTGCAATGTCCTACCTCCCAGATGGAGATCATTTTAGAAGGTGCAGCTGGCCTGTCCTACAACTTCATAGCTGGTCTCTTTGCATGGAAATACCTTTTGTTTTGTTTTTTTCTGCTTCAGGGACTAGTGCTTCAGCTTAGCTAGGTGACAGAGATTTGAAACGTTATCATTTACATGGGAAAAAGAATATTTTATTGGAGTTTCTATTCTAAATATGAATATCACAGTTTGTTACTTTCAGTTTTTATAGACTGTCTCTCTCCAGTACCAAACAAAAGTGAGAACATTAGCTCCCTAAAATACACTTAGAAGCATTAGTAAGCTTGTGACAAAGCCGCAAGTTGCACTTCCTTGACCCTAACCCACATTATTTCCAGAAATACTCTGTAAAGTAGGAAATCTATTAGTGGAAAGATTCTGAAGTCAGTGGTGCACACAGCCATTGTTTCTGTTCCATTGTCTTCACTGGGGAGTCAGTGTTGGTCCTTACAGTTTTCAAGCTGAAAATTGGAGCAGCCTCCCCGTGGGGCACACAGTCATTCATGACCTTGTCTTTGAGGGGAAGCCAGATGCTGAGAACACTGAGAAACCAGTTTTCATTGAGATTCAGGTGCTGTAGTGTGACAGGGAGAGAAAAGGAATATTTGATCTATCTACTTAAGAGAAAAAGAGAACGTGCATTTTATGTATCATTGAAATAATCTTATTTTGCATTTGGAGAGTAAGCATGATGGGTACTCTTTTGTACTTAAAGATGGATACAGAATTTATAAATGTGAAAGGAGTAGTGTTAACAGCAACTGTAAGAACTTTATTTGAAATGGTTACCTGAAGTTATTAGGATCAACTGCTCTGTTTAAGACAGATATTTTTCTAATTCTTAATGGTACTTTGTGGCTATGTTTTTTTGTTTTCTTGCTGCAGGAATGTTTGTTCTTCTTTATGAAATGTTCAGATTGGTGGAGAGAAACTAAATGTCATTAACATTCAATATGTAACTTCTTTCATTCAGGAAACAATTACTGAACACCTACTAATTTGGCTCTTGTACTAGGAATCTCCATAAATTAATCTATTTTCCACTTGGCAAGTAATCTCATTGGCAAGTTTTTGGCCTCATTAAATAATACAACTAGATCAAAATAAAGAAAGTTAAAAGGTAATGCACTCAATGTTTTGCAACAGTCATTTGGGAAATAAATCTGTACTTATACTCTTGTGTATTATATTGCAATCATTACTCAAGTTTTTTTTTACTTTTATTTTTTTATTTTTGCTATAGGGCTTTTTAATGTTTCCTTGCTGTTTTAATCAGGTATATTATTTTAAGTTAATATAAACCGTCATGTATGTCAGCTTACTATCTACTAAATCTGATCCAGGAAATAGGAAAAGTGTGGCCACAGAAAAAGTGGAACCCATTCATCTAAAAATTATATCTTTGTGTCTCCCTGATTTTAAAATCTGGCTCTCCTAATAGATGTCACCTAAAAGTCCATCCTCTTGTCATTGCAATTTCTTCTTTTTTTTTTTTTTAAGATTGATTTTATTGTTTGAGAGAAGGTGAGAGAGAGAGAAGGGAGGAGGGTCCAGAGCCATCTCTATAGTTGTACATCATTAGATGTGACAGAGCTTCATTCCACACAGGTGGATGTGAGGCCGAATGGGGTGGGAACCAAACTGGGGGCCTCCTGCATGGAGGCAAGAACCTTCACTGCCATCCCTGCAGTTACCAGTTACGCTATAGTTCAGTATATGGGTTTGCACAGGGATTCGGTCCCCTGACCTTGCAATTGCAAGGCAAGCATTCAACCTGTTGAGCGATCCTGGAATCCCACAAATAGATTTCAAGCAAGAAGAGCCCCGTCATCTAATAGGGACTGCTAGTTGTATGAGAGGCCACTCAGAGAAGTTCTCACTTTGGCCTAGGCCAGTCAAAACTCCACTTCAGTTTTAATAAAAAGCTCAGTTTTGCCCTATGTTATAGCAGAGTAACGTACAATAAAGGTGCATTTTATAAACCCCCCCAAAAAAGTTCAGTTTCAAGTTGTCTTTTGGTATCCTGACTACCACATCAAAAGGAAATTCCATATAGGAAATTCAGCATAGGCTATATGTTTGCCTATGTTGAAAACCTTAGGATCTAATGTATAAACTAATCATCTGTGGGTCTGTCATACTTACATGTTCAAACCTTTACTTTTAGGTCCTATTTTCCTTCTTTATTTATTTATTTATTTTATATATTCTTTGACAGAGACAGACAGAGAGAAGGGGGAGGGCCCAAAGCAGAATCCAGAGTTGTAATCATCAGTTTTTGACATGGTTTTGTTCCACACGGGTATGGGCCTTGCAGGGCAGGAACTGGGCTGGGGGCCTCCTGCATGGGAGGCACACCCCTTTGGTGCCTTGAGTCCAGGGACGAACAGGGTGGGGTGTGAGAACCGAACTGCCCCTCCCCACACACACATGGGAAGCACACCCCATGCGGTGTGGTCCCAGTTCAGCACATGGGACCACACGGCTGAAGCTGGGACTCAATCCTTGGTCCCTGGGGCTGCAAAACAAGTGCTTAACAGGCTGAGCCATCCCAGCTTCCCCAGGGCCTATTTTACTTAATTGATCATTCACTGCATTACACCAATTAGAATACCTTTGTAAAGACTTCATTAGAAACTTTAGATAGGGGACAGGGGTCCAAGAATGGATATTGATTAACCTCAGTAAACTAAAATGAAAACTTTAGAATTTGAAACATTGTACTGATAAGCTTTTTTTATTGAACACTAGTGATGTTCTAAAGATGCTGAATTCAGTCCAACCATTGTTCCTTGAGTCTTTCTACCTGTTAAGTGCTGCCAAGAGGAGCAGGATTCATTCTTTCCTTGCCCTCAGTAGGGGTTTGCAGAGGATGGGCAAGTTCATGGACTTTGAGCTGAAATGATTCCCTGCTTGATACGTGAACAGCATAGTGGAAACAGATGAACCTTTAAGCTCTGTAAAGTTTTAGGCTCTGTGGTTTTTCAGATTTATAGAAGTTTCTCTTTGCGTCCTATTCTCCTCTGAGAGAGGGTGGACAGTGAATGCTGTTGAGGTTCTATAACAGAATGAGCTCTTATAGTCTATATGGTCTAGAAATAAATGAGTGTTTAAGCCAAGCTTGTCCAACGTGTGGCCTGCAGGCTACATGCGGCCCAGGACAGCTTTGAACGTGGCCCAAGGGGCCCAATACAAATCTGTAAACTTTCTTAAAACATAAGTTGTTTTTGTTTGTTTTTTTAATATATATATTATTTTAATTTATTTATTTTTGACAGAGAGAGATACAGAGAGAGAACTGAACTGGGGGAGCTCCCAGTTCAGCATATGGTTCCACACAGGCCGGGGCTGGGATACGATCCACGGTCCCCGGCGTTGCAAAGTGAGCACTTAACCCACTAAGCCATCCCGGCTTCCCCATGAGATTTTTTTAGCTCATCAACTGTTGTTAGTGTTAGAGTATTTTATGTGTGGCTCAAGACAATTTTTCTTCCAGTGTGGCTCAGGGAAGCCAAAAGGTTGGTCACCTCTGGTTTAAGCCATTTGAGATACCTCACTACCCCAAGGGCTCTGGGTTGAGATTAAACCTGCATATGAGTTTGTATTACCTTGTAGTGTGGCTACAAATTAGACAGCTGATCACTGTATATCCCCTAGTACTAGAAGAGGCCTAACCTAATTAGACGTGTTTTAGGTTTTCAGTAAATCTCCACATCCTTTTGTTCAGTACTTCCCTTACAGTCAGAGTTATTTCAGCTTATATTTTACCAGCCTGAGTCTTTTCTTTCTCCATAAAAAAGATATATTTATACATGACAACAAACTTTCATTAGTGACATACAATTTTAGTCATACCATATCCTAAACTTTGTCCAGGTCTTGGGTAACAGAATTTTTTTAAATAATGGAGGTAGGAGATAACTTACAGTAGTGTAAGTCCAGAATGTCTGAGCTTTAGTTGGAGTTTTCATCACAGCAGTTTGCTCTTAGGCAGCTCTCAGAACCCCAGTGGGAACTTCTGTTTCTGAAAACCCTCTGCATTCTGAGATTTGTGACTTGTGTTTAGTGAATCAAACAGTTCAGCTCCTGCTGGCTCTCCAGGCAGAAATTTGAGTTATTTTTAATATGTGGCATACAAAGAAGTTCCAAAGTATGCTCCTCACACTCAAGGAACAGTGTGGGGGTGAAGTTCCTCCTGTTGAGTCCATTTATATAATCCTGGAAAGCTGAGGGAGGAGACCTTGAAGGTGCGGATGGGGGTGTGCTCAGTTATTCCCACATCGCCAGACCATTTTCAGCCCCATCTCTACCCAAAGATAGACATTTGAAAATCATCTTCATAATGCACACCTTTCCTGGGAGTATGTACTCTTTTCTGCCTTTAATTACTGCTTTCCCCTGATCACCTGGCAGTGAACACTGGAAGATGGGTGTTTTGATTCCGTCTGTGAGAAAGAAGCTACAAAAAAGTGCTTACCTGAAAGGGTTGACAGATTTAAGAGAGCATTAGGTGGTAGGCTTCTTGGGGGAAAGGAGAGGAATTTGGAAAGGAATGCTGAACGATGACAGAGATAAATGTCGCTTTCTTTGTAATTCGGTTCCCAAATTAGAATGTCAAGTCTAGTTTGCAGATTGTAATCATCAATTTCTAGTTTTACTCCATGTCCTCTGTCTAGGTTAACCCAGTTTGGTCAGGTTTCCCACCATTAATCCCCATCCTTCCTCTCTTCACACTAGTAAAAGGGAACTATTATTTATAGCAACGTTATCCATTTGGGCACTTTGTACCACATGCCAGGGACCAAGCTTATAAGTACACAATATATAGTCTAATTTAATAATTATAGATTTTTCTACTTCCCCCTCTGTTTAGACCAAGAGTCTACGGATAATATGTTCATGTACACATACACACATGCAAAATTTGATCCAGGAGAAAATCCCCCATGTTGGTATTGTAATCTGAGGAATAAGAATTTGGGATGAGTTTCTCGAGCTTGTGGATCAGTTCTGACACCTACCTACACCCATTATGGTGTTTGGCATGTAGCTTTTCAGGAATGTAATGCAGAAGTGTGAGTGTTTTATCATGCCTTGCTCCCGAGCTGTTCTGAGCCAGCGGGTGCACTGCTGGCCCAGATCCGAGCGGGAGCAGTTGAAGGGGGTGTTGGGGCCATGACGCTGTCTTCTCAGTGGGCTGCAGTCTCTGGAGATACACATGATTCCCTTCTCGCAGTTTCAATGTCAACTGTTCCATCCTCTCACTGGCTCTGTAGTTATAGAGTGGAGTGTGATCATTAATAGTAACCAGAATGTGCCAAGGGCAGCCTTTGCATCACTTGGGAGTTTATCAGAACTGTAGAATTTCACCTCTCTGTCCCCTTGAATCAACACCTGCATTTTAACAAGCTTCTCACGCACAGAACATCATGGTGAGCAGTGGTCTATCTATGTGGTCTCTCACTTATCTTCACACGTCCCTTCAAGGAGTTATGGTTATTATTTCCTTTTTACAAAGGAGGAAGCTGAGGTTAACAGCTTGGTTGACTAACCTGCTTCAAGTCTAGGAACTGGTAAGTAACTGTGTTAGGTTTGAACCCAGGCCTGTTTGATTCCAGAGTCTCTGCTTTTAAATCCGTGGTCTGTTGATTCTGCAATTCTTATCCGCTATTCAAATAAAAGAATCCAGTGAAGAGAGGACGATGTAACATTAGATTCATATCACTACCATAGGTACTTTTCTAAAGTAGCGTAAGAAGAGAGAACTTGTTAAAGCAGGAACAGAAAGCAGAGAACACACACACACAATATTACCAGCATATAAGACTCCCATTTTGCTGTGTGTGGTCCCAGCCTTTCCTGGGTCTGGGGACTATAATTCTCGCTTGAGAAGCCCTTTCCCATGGTGGGAAGAGCAGAGCAGACCCCCTGGGCCAGCCATATCTCAGCTAGGCCCCAAACGTCCCTGTGCTCATTTCCTCCTTGGTCACATGGGGACAGAAGTGATACTTGCTATGGCCTGTGGTCCTCAAGTGGTAAAGGAATTGCTATTTGAAAAGTGCTAAAACCATTTTCTGTCATTCAACATCTTCTCACAGCATGTTCTACATTTGAGAAACGACTGATCTTGAAGTCCCAGCCTCAGCATTCAAGCTTTCTCTTATAAATATCCAGGGGCTCATACAGGGCCTCTCTGCTGGTTCTGCTGGGCCATCCATTGAGCTTGGAAATCTCTGGAGGCCTCTGGGGGCCTGGCTCACCCTGGCCCTCCTCCTCTCACCGTGATGTCATACAGCTCATCCAATCGGATGCCTCATTGACCCCCAAGCCTGTTTTTCTATTTTTAAGATTTGCATATGCCGGCGTCCCAGTCCAGGATTTAGCCCCCAATCTGCTTCTAGGTTTGTTCCGCAGACCCTTCCCATTTCTCTTTACAGAGCCTTGGAAATTTTCAAGGGCTAAAGCGGGTGGGGGGCTCTGATGGGCAAAATTGCTGCTCAAACTCCAGCAGAGGCGTGAGAGTTGATTTAGAATGAAATCAATGGCTTTTCACAAAAGATTAAATCTTATCTGGAATGTTTTGGGATTAGGGGAGTGGTCATAATACTGGGGTTCTAAAAACATTGTGATGCTCGTTATAGCAATAACTATTGTAAATTCTAAAATCAGTATTCCAGATGTTGGGCCTGTACTTGGCTAGATCCTGTGTTAAGGTATTTGTATTTCCCTGATGCATAATTGGGCTATAATTTTCTAATACTTCTGTCTTAGACATGTTATAAATCAATAGAAGTTCCATTTCAAGTTGATGTATACTAATATATGCTTTGAATAGACTGCAGAATCAGTAATTGATTGGTGTTTTGATATAGCATTGCTGACCAATTAACATAACAATTTGCTTTAGTTGGACAAGCTGTTCTTATAAAATAGAAATGATTGATACGGTGGTGTAGGATTTATTACCTCTAATTTAGTTTGCCCTTCAAATATTCACAGTACTCAGCTACTATAGTCCTTATCAGATAAGTTCATGGGCTTTTATAATTTTATTAATAGCTAATAATTCTGTTAATTTTATTAAGCCAGCTTATCTGGAATTTTCTATCTTGTGACATTCTTTCTTACACAACTACATATAAATAGATTTTTGATATCTCATCTTGAACAAATATCTCATTGTTTTTTACTCCAGAAAAAAATGGCTGTAGAATATTTATTTTTCAGTGGATTGAGTTAGAAGTTTAAAAATATGCTGCTATAAAAACAGACCTGAATAAAAGTATGAAAAGAATATTAGAAAACTGATTATGCTAGATAGCTTCATTTTCATTTCCTCTTACTTTGGTGTTTATTAACATGTTAATTTTTTACAAAGCTCCAACTATGTTTCTCAAGTTTTTTTGTTTTTTTTTACTTAAAAAGGGAATCATGGAATCATAGATTCTATTACCAGCATTTAACAACTATCTTCAGTAAGGAATCTTAGAACCATCTCTTGGAATGTCAATGATGATCTAAGAAGTGAAACATCAAGGGGAAGGAGAATGCTATATAGGAAAACTCTGAACATAGGATTCATTCATAAAAGCATTTATTGAGCACTTACTGTGTACCAGGGTGGAGCTTTGGAGGTAAATGATAAGTTAGAAATAGTTCTGAGATGACACCGGAGAAATTGCATGGGAATACGTAGGGCAAGTCAGAAAGCAAACTGTTTGAGAGGAAGAAGAGGGTCTTTCTTAGTTTGTCTAATGACTGCTCCCAAGCAAACCCTGGAGAGAGTAAACTGTGTGTATTACTACCTAAGAAATGGGACCAATGGACTCACCACACTGAAAGACTAAATATTTAAATCTTAAAAGTGTGTAAGGAGAATGTGAAAATGTGGAAAAAATAAAATGTTGCCTTGTCAGAAAGTTAAGCCTTGTCTTTGCTCTCACATTGAGACCTCTTGGGAAAGCCTTTGTACACTACTGTTGTAGTTATCCCAGTTCGAGGTGGGCTGCCACACATCACTACATATCAACCCCTCTAAATGTCCACTAAATGTTCCACATATTTGATGAGTGAGCACTGTGCAATAACCCAAAGAAATTCAGAATTGGTATTGTATCACAGTTTACAATTTATATGAGTTCTTCACTTTCTCTCTCTTTTTTTTTTTTTTTGAAGATTTATGTTACTGTTTGAGAAAAAGTAAGAGAGAGAGAAGGGGATAAGGGCCCAGAGCAGTCTCCATAGTTGTACATCATTCGTTGTGACATGGTTTCATTCCACACAGGTGGATGCGGGGCCGTACAGGGCAGTAACTGAACTGGGGGCCTCCTGCTGGGGAGGTGAGAACCTTTGCCGCCATCCCGGTGGTTACCAGTTGTGCTGAAGCTTACTCAGCACATGGGTGTGCACGGGCTAGGGCTGGAACTCCATCCCCAGACCTCATGGTTGCAAGGCAAGTGCTCAATCTGCTGAGCCATGCTGACATCCCCCACAGTTTACATTTCAATTATAGCCCTTAGGATTTCTGAAAGTCTGACTTCTTTGGTACCCAGCATTATTTCTTTAACATGTCAGACTTGTGGGACTGTTTTATGAATACTCAGTTATAAGGTATTTGTGAATAGTGCTTTACAGTTTGCAGAGGGCTTTTCTGTATGTGATGTCACGCTAGGGAAGCTTTGTGGGTCCTTCCCGGTTTCAGGTAGTGATGCAGATAGCGGTGGAGACATGCATAGAGACTTAATCTTATAAGGGAGGTAGACAAGTAACCTGAAGGATAAACCCTGACCTTGGGTGAAGTCCTGTGCTACTCTATACATACAAGCTAAAGGGGGAAGGATAGAGAAACTGGTTATACCCATTCTACAGATGAGAAAAACTGACCATCAGAAAGATTAAGCGATTTCTCAAATTCACCTCATTATGGAGGAGCAAAATTAGCGTTCCAGTTCCACCTCCAGGTCTAGTCTTCTTATACAGTGGTACTTTTAATAGTTATAAAAGTGGTAGAGTGGCATTAAAGAAAAGTGGGGAAGAGGGGGACACTGATTTTTGTGCTCTTGGCTTTTCAGGAAAATAAAAGGAAATATTCTAGACTAGGATGACATAGAATGGCCCCATCATGCAAATGTCAGCACACGCTCAAGACGTCAGTGGCTGAAAGCTATAGTAATTTAAGGGTCTTTTCTTACTACATAGTCGAGCTCTGCAGGGAGCTCTGTCTGCAATGGTGCATGCCAACTGGCTCTGGGTTGGGTCTGACACCAGGAGCAGGTGGCGGGTCCCTGTGGTTCTCTATCCGCTCCCCAACTGTTTGGCAATTGAAGACTTGCTCTTCAAGGCCTTCAGTATTTTCCACTTCACTCAAAGTACTTAATTAAAAATGAATACAGTTCTGATGCAGAGTTATGACTAGTAAAAAGAACCAATAAAAATGACTATAAATAGAAAATGTTTAATACAACTAAGGTGCCTTATAGAGCGAGGCTTTCCCCCTTGGCGTAGGATGACAGGGCTCCCTGTGAGGTGTGCTTTCCCTTGGATGCAGGTGGATCATGCCCAGCCAAAACAGGCAAGGGAAGCTGCTTCTGTTCTGGGGTCACCTGACTTCTAACTGCTAACAGGTCTTGGGAAGTGACAACCACAGACCTTATGTTCATGTGGGATAAAGGGTACTTTGGTGACACAGGAGCAAAAAGGAAAATAGGAAAATGAGAGATAGACACAGGAAAGAAAAGGAAAGGGGAGGTAAGTGGCTAAGGAACCTACAGTTCTCTGTGAAGTTTGGAGCAAAACCAGTATTGGATCAGTTCTAACTAGACTTACCAAAGGATAGACCAAGTTAAAGTTACGTGAATAATTAACCTGAATGGCTTTAGGCAAGTTACTTAGTTTCTCGTCTGCTAAATGGGATTAGTTGGGATTACCACTGTGATTAGCAAAAGCCCATAGTAAGTGCTCAATAACTGATAACTTAAAAAAAATTCTATTGGTTAGAGATTATTGACAGGCTAGGGGAAAAGTAGAGGGATTATGTACAGTTTATAGCTGATCCTCAATATTCTCTTTTAAAGCTAAGACAGAAGATCCCCAATTTTTAAAAAAATGGTGAAAGAATAGAAAAATATGCAAAGAAACCAGGTGGAGAACCCACATCTATGGTAAAAATAAAATAACAATAATCAAAAGGCAGGTAATGAAAACTAAAGTTTATAGAAAGATGCATATTAAATACTAGGTATCTCTGTTTGAGCCAGTGTAGAAATCACTAAAATATAAAAATCCTTAAGCTTTTTTTCTCTTCTCAATTATATCCTGAAGAGGATGACTTAAATATACTTTATTTAAATGTTTAAAGGATTAGTTTGGGGCTAACTTCAGATTTTAAACAAGAAAAATTGAAATGACTTACAAATATTGACAGCATAAGTCTTCAATAGTAAATAAAATTATCCATTTCATTAAAAAAAACAATTTGGTTTTCCCCCTATGATAAACAATTAATTTATAGAAATTGACCTTTTTATTTCTGATTTTCAGTAGAATGTTGTGATTTCAGCAAATCATGTTCTAAATTTATTTGAATAAACAAATATCTTTGTTAATTGGATAGACTATACAACTAGGATTTTTTTTTTTTAAAGATTTATTTTATTGTTTTTTGTTTGTTT
>PVKE010012154.1:0-38860 GCA_004027555.1 Craseonycteris thonglongyai
GGTACAAACATCTTTAAAGATCAAGGTTTTCAAGTTTTTTGGGTAGATGCCCAGTAGAGGGATGGCTGGGTCATATGGTAATTCCATTCATAATTTTTTGAGGAATCTCCATACAGCCTTCCATAGTGGCTGTACCAGTTTACATTCCCACCAGCAGTGTATGAGGGTTCCTTTTTGTCCACGAGCCGATGAGTCTTAAATGGGTCCCCATTTCTAGTCCTGCCAGGCCTCTCTCTTGGGCTCCTAACCCAAATATCTAGCTGACCTTTGACAGCTTCATGTGAGGCCTTAAAGGTATTTATGTCTCTAACTTCCTTTGTCCCTAAAAGCTCATCCTTGTCATGAGCTTCCTCTCTCAGTTAATGGCTCTACTTGTCCACCCAATTGTTTATGCCAGAAACCTGGGTTTTTTTTTCACCTCTCCATCTCTCACTTCTCATACCCAACGTGTTACTGAATACTGTCGAATTCTCTCTCTTAACTATCTTTGCAGTTCGCTTTTCCATACTCCCTGCCATTATCTTTGTTTAGGCCACCATTTCCCCCCTGCATTGTTGCAACAGCCTCCTAAACAGTTCCCTATTTCTTGTCTTACCTCCTCTAAATATACTTTCCATTACTGCCAGGGGGGTTTCTAAAGCATAAATCTTGTCATGTCCCTTCCCTCCTGAAAGCTCTTCAGTAGCTCCCCACTGCTTTCAGGATAAATTTTGACATAAGGCTTTTAAAACCCAAAGCTTACTAACATCTGCAGCCCCGTTTCCCATTCTCTGCCCACACTGTATGCTCTAGCCATTGTTCCTCTATTGTTCTGTGCCCTTTCTAACCGTGGGCCCATGCTCATGACATTCCTTCTGCCTAGAAGGCGTTTCAGTTCCTTTCCCAACCCTCTCCTCATTGATTTAAGCTCTACTTGTCATTACATCTTGGCTTACACAACACGTTTGGGAAGTCTTCCGTCATCTCAGTCTCACCAAGCCTGAGTGTGGTGCCTGCTCTCTAGGTGGCTAGGGTATCTGGAGGCCCTCAGTTCTGATTCCTTTTGTAAGATTTATTCCACCGATTTGTAATTGCTTATTTGATGTCTTCTGTTCATTTGTTGAATACCTGCTACGTTTATAGCATGGCATCTCAATTAACCCTCATAACAACCCTGTACACTAGGTCCTATTATGAGCTCTTTTTTGTAGTAAAGGTGACTGAGACCGAGGGAGGTAAGCTAATAAGTGTCTGTGCTGATGTTTGATCTATGACAGGGGTGTCCAATCTTTTGGCTTCCCTGGGCCACGTTGGAAGAACTGTCTTGGGCCACACATAAAATGTACTGACATTAATGATAGCTGATGAGGTAAAAAAAAAAAAAAAAAAAAAAAAAAAAAAAAAAAAAAAAAAAAAAAAAAAAAAATCACACACAAAAAATCTTATGTTTTGTGAAAGTTTACAAATTTGTATTGGATTGCATTCAAAGCTGTCCTGGGCCACGTGTGATCTGTGGACATCAGGTTGGACAAGCGTGAACTAGGGCTTTTTAAACCAAAGTCTGTGCTCTGGCCATTAGAGCCCTGTGTTCAGCCCAGAATTTGGGAGGAGCTCATCACTCTGAACCTCCAAGTGTAAGTTAATCCTCTGATGTCCAGTTTCTTTTGATTTGTGAGAAGATGCCTAGTAGGAGTTTTGTGTTAGTTGAGCAGAGACACAGCACTCTGGATCTTTAGTGTCTATAACATTTTTACTAACAATATTTAAAATTTATGGCCAAGAAGGCTTTTTTTCTTACTGTAGAATAAATAGTCTCACTTTTTACTAAATCATATAGTTCTCTTCATAGCAGAAATGTTGAAAGATTTATGGCCCCCTTTACCCTATCTATAGGTTTGTTGTGAGGATTAAACGAGGCCTTGAAATGTGCTATTAATATACCATAGCAGGTAGTCAACAAATGGTACTCAACACGTGTTTCGTTTTTCATTAGCTTATTTTGTTGAGAACACAGTTCAGTTAAGAGATAGACTGGTGTGAAATGTTATGCAGATAATTTGATGAGGCCGTGGTGACTGAAAGGGAAAGAATTCTTCTGGAGGGAGAGCTGAAATTCCTTATTAAAACCTCTCTGACCCTTTTTTGGAGTTAGTAGCAACACAAAAGCTAAATAGTGTTTGGAGATCATTTAAACCTGAGGAAAACCCATGAAACACCATTATACATTACCTACAGTTCGATTGAGAGGGAAATACCATGCACACATTAGTAGAGAGTGCTATTTTAAAATACAGCATGGAATGTGTTTTGTAGAAGTAGGCCAATTGGTTGCTACTGATTGTTAGGGTTTTCAGAAGCTTAAGTAGAGTGACTTGCCCTTTCATACAAAATCTATCAAAAAGGTAACATTTATCTAGACATATACCGAAGTTTCAGGTGACATAATAACAGATTTCATCTTAAATATACATAATAATGATATATTAACATAATATGAACAATGCCAGCAGACCTCTACCATTTTACTTAAAAATGTTTTGTTTTGTTTTTTCAAATTGAATTGCTATGCTAGTTCAGCATTAGTTCTTCTTTTTCTTTTCTAAAGTTTGAAGCCAAGGTCTCTTAATAGAATCACCCATACAGAGATGTGCTGTTTTAGGCACCGTACTGCAATAGGTTTTTGATAGGGTGTCTGTCCTTTTACTTCTCATACCATAAACAGTTTAAAACACAGCAAGCTTTTTGTAACATTAATTCCTGAAAGGTCTGTTAGGCTCTGAAACAAACTTCAAGACAGTACAGTCATCATGAAAACAGTACAGTCTGGTTTTGTTTTCCATGTTATTTACTCAAGATGAAGTTCCTGTGTTTTGTATATACTTCTGGCATGTTGCCTTTGTTGACTTACTGTAGGTAGTTACTAAATATTAATAGATAATCAAGGTTGGAAAGACATTACAAATCAACCGCTCTCTGTCTCTTTAAGTATTTGAAGTCATCTGCATTCCTAGTTAATGTAACTATTTATGCCTTGCTCTGAATCAAGAAAGAATTCTAAATCTATTGGCCATAGGGCACCGGAGCAGTTCTCAAACTGCTCAGAACAAGGACCTCATTTAAAAAAGGTATTGAGGAACTCAAAGAGCTTTAAGTGGTTATATCTATTAACATTTGCTCTGTTAGAAATTAAAACTGAAGTTTAAAATATTTACTTCATTTTATTAATAATAATATAATGATAAACCCACTATATGTTAATACAAAGAACATTTTTAAATGAAAAGTAACTAAAAAAACAAAAAATCAGAGCGCTCATGTATCATTTATTCAGGTTCCATTGATGGTACAGTCTTGCAAACTGTAGTACAATATCACAACTAGGATACTGACATCTGTGCAGTCAAGATAGAGACCAGTTTCAATACCACAAGAATTTCTTCTGGGGGAAGCCAGGATGGCTCAGTGGGTTAAGTGCTCACTTTGCAGCCCCAGGGACCGAGGATCGAATCCTGGCCCCGGCCCGTGTGGACCCACATGCTGAACTGGGGAGTGCCCCCAGTTCGGTTCTCACCGGGGTGAGACCCCAGCCCAGTTCTTGCCCTGTGCAGCCCCGCGCCCACCTGTGGAATGAAACTATGTGGAAAAACCAATGATGTTCAACCATGGAGACTGTTCTGGGCCCTCCCTCTTTTCTCTGTCTCTGTATCTCTCTCTCTCTCTCTCTCTCTCTCTCTCTCTGTCTGTCAAAAACAATAAAAATAAATCTTAAAAAAAAAAGAATCTCTTCTGTTGCCCTGTTTTGGCCATATCCTTCCTCCCCCAACCACCAACCCCTTGCAACTACTAATTTGTTCTCCATATTTCTGTAAGGTTACATACCTAGGATTCTATTTCAAGTGTGTTACAGAAATGGAATCATGTGCATGTCACCTTTTAGGTTTGGCTTTCTTCCCTTAGTGTAATGCCCTGCAGGGTCATCCGGGTTGTTTTGCACATCAGGCTTGTTTCCATGGCTGAGCAGTATTCCAGGGCATGGCTGCACCACAGTGTATGTAACCACTAACGTATTGAAGGGTCTGAGGATTGTTTCCAGATTTTAGTTATTATGAATATAGCTGTTGTGAATATTAGTGTGACATGTTTTCAGGTCTCTGATATAAAAATGCCCAAGAGTATATAGTTGCTGGATTGAATGAGCATTACATGTTTAGTTTTATAAAGATACTGCCAAACTGTTTTTAAGAGTCACCATACCGTTTTACATTCCACCAGCATTGTACAAATGAGCAAATGTTTTTGCATTCTCGCCAGCATTTAGTATTGTCATTATAATTTTTATTTTGGAGTGGGGTGAGGATTTTTTCCCCAATTTTTTATTGTGTAAAAATACACATCACATAAAATTGACCATCTTCACAATTTTATGTGTGCAGTTCAGTGATATTAAATACATTCATACTGTTATACAGCCATCATCATCATTTATAAAAATGAGATAGCAATACACACCTATTAGAATAATCAAAACCCAAAATGTTGCCTAATTACTCTGGCTAGAACTTCCAGTGCAACGTGGAACAGAAGTGGTGAGAGCTATCATCTTTGTCATGTACTGATACTAAGGGGAAAGCTTTCAGTCTTTCACCATTATGTATGATATTGGTTGCTGGTTTTTCATAAATGCTCTCTAACATGTGGAGGGAGTTCCCTTCTATTCCTTGTGTATTGAATGTTTTTATCATGAAAGGGTGTTGGATTTTTCCAAATATTTTGTCTATATCTGTTGAGATGAATGTCACTCTTCTCTCCATTCTATTACTATAGTGACTTACATTCATTGACTTTTGTGTTGAACCACTCTTGTATTCCTGGGATAAGCCTCATTCCATCACAGTGTACAATCCTTTTAATCTGTTGCTGTATTCAGTAGTCTAGTTCTTGTTGATAATTTTTGCTTTTATATTCAGAAAAGGATATTGGTCTATAGTTTTTTTCTTGTGATATCTTTGGCTATCTTTGGTATCAAGGTAACACCAGCCTTACGGAATGAATCAGGAGGTATTTACTCTTCCTCTATATCTTTTAAGAACTTAGGAAAAATTGATGTTAAGTTGTCTTTAAAAGTTTTCTAGGGGAAGCCGGGATGGCTCAGTGGGTTAAGCGCTCACTTTGCAGCTCTGGGGACCAAGGATCGAATCCCGGTCCCGGCCCGTGCAGACCCATATGCTGAACTGGGAGCTCCCCCAGTTCAGTTCTCTCTCTGTCTCTGTATCTCTCTCTTTCTCTCTGTCAAAAACAATAAAAAATTAATTAATTAATTAAAAGTTTTCTAGTTTTCACTAGTTTTACTAGTGAAATAACATAATCTTGGTCATTTTTTGGTTGAGTGACTTGTGATTACTGGTTTGATCTCTTTACTTGTTATAGGTTTATTCAAATTTTCTGTTTGTTCTTAAGTTAGTTTGAGTAGGTAATGTGTTTCTAGAAATTTGCCCATCTCTTCCACGTTACTTAATTTTTTGCTATATATCAGTTCATTGTAATATACTTTTTATTTTTGTAAGTTCAGTAGTAATGCCTGTGCTTTAATTTCTGATTTTAGTAACTGAGTCTTCTCTTTTCTTTCCTTAGTCTTCTAACTAAAGTTTGTCAGTTTTGTTGATCTTTTCAAAGAATTAACTTTTGGTTTTATTGTTTCTTCCTATTGTTTTCTAATTGTCCATTTTATCTCTGCTACAATCTTTATTTCCTTCCTTTTGTAGCTGTGGGTTTCAGTTGCTCTTCTTTTTCTAGTTCATTACAACGTACAGTTAGATTACTGATTTCAGATCTTTTTTTTAAATGTAGGCTTTGACAGCTATACATTTCTCTGAGCACAGCTTTCCTACATTCCATACATTTTGTTATATTGTATTTTTGTTTTCATTCATCTCAAAGTGTTTCCAATTGTGATTTCTTCTTTGACCTATTGGATTTTTAACCCCACATATTTTTAATGGCTGTGGTAATATCCTGTTTCATTCCTGATATTGGTGATTTATGTCCTCTCTTTTTATCTTTCTCAGCCTTGCTAGAGGTTTATAATCATACTTTTTTTTAATGAGCAACTTTGAAAAAGTTATTTATTAAATTTGGTGGGGGTGACATCGGTTTTAAAAAAAAAACAGCTTTTTGTTTTGTTGATATTCTATATAGTTTTTCTGTTTTCAATTTCCTTTATTTCTGCTCCTAATGTAATTATTCTTTTTCCTTCTGCTTGCTTTGGATTTATCTTGTTTTTACTTTGTAGTTTCTTGAGATAGTTACTTAAGTTGCTAATTTGAGACCTTATATATAATGTGAGCGTTTAGCATTATAAATGCTCCTCTCAATACTACTTTAGTTGCATCCTAGTTATTTTGATGTTATATTTTTATATAGAAAAAAATTATAAGATAACTATGACATCATGGACTCTTCAGTATGTAGACTAATGGCCCCCTGTTTTCTCAACTGTGTCCTCCCTCCTCTATTCATAGCTCTCTAAATTGTGATACCCAGAACTTTGAATTCTGGATTGGTCTGACCATGGCAATTAAGAGGGGGACTGTCTATTGATTCCTTTATTCATTCATTTGTCCATTCATTCGTTCAACAAACATTTACTGAATTCCTATGCCAGGCATTGTGCTGGTTAGTAATATAGAGATGATAAAACAGACATATTCCCTCTTCTGATGACTGGCAGAGAAGACAAATTAAACAAATACCACTTTCAAGGATGGCCACTATTTCCTATATTGTAGAAACTCTATTGCCATGAACACAAAACAAGGGGAAAATGCCACTATTTTCTTTGTTTTTTTTCCAACAAGATCTGCCGTTTTTTACCTTATTTTCAAAGCTCTACTCTCCACTTATCTTTAATCTAGGACAATCTAGAATGGTTTTGCACACTACAGGCTATACCAATTGCGTAAAGCTGACTGACCTCTCTTTCAGGTTAGGGCTGTGGTTGAATATTTTAAATATCATCCCTGGCCTGAAGTATGACTGGAAATATGTCTTGAGTGTTCCTTTCCATTGACTGCTCTTTTAGCACACAAGCTGAGCCTGTAAAAAAACTAGCCCCTTAGATTTGGGTAGAATGATCAACTTTTAATTAAGAGTTCTCTTGTTAGTTAAGCCTGTTGAGTCTCATCAAAATCCTGGGCAGATATAAGCCCTCATGGACAGATGAGGAAATCAAGTCAGAGATCCTAAGAGATTTGCCACGTTGGGAAAATAAAAAACATACGCAAGTTTCTAGACTCCCTACTGGGCTTTTACTCTTGCCTCAATCTCACTGCCTCTTCATAGCAAACTGACCATTAAATATGTTTTAAAGAGGGCAAAGTCCAATTGTATAATAGATCTGCCTGTCTGAAACATGATTATTAGTGGTAATGGTTGGTTATTACCTGGCATGAATGTGTTAGGTTTACAGTAAAGAATGCCTACTTTTTATTAATTGTCCTTTCAGATATATTAGTGACTGTCACACCTGAATTATAACAAAGAAGCACTAGAGAAATTCAATGTGGGCGGCAAAATTCTTTGAGGAATAACTAGTTATAATTGGGGAGTCTGAACACATTTCAGAGTTGCACGTTTAATATGCAGTATGGTTAATTGCACTGTAATTACAGTATTTTAGAATGCCATGCTAAGTGTTTAATCCTTTTCAGGTTTGCCTTCCAATCAGTGGTCTGCCTTCATTTTCCAGATTGATGAAGTCTGCCTCAGAGAAGGGGGTAGGTAACAAGGTTATTGCTGATGTGTCTAATCAACTGAGAAAGTTGTAAAATGCATCTTTTCTATCTGGAATTTATATTTAATCATAGCTATGTTCTCTTTATGAATAAGTGTTGATTAGTTAGTTATCAGAATATGAAAACAATAAGAGCTTTTATTTACCCATATAAGTTATGCTAGTCATTATTTGGGTCTGATTGAGTTGATGGGGATATTTATATCACCTCAGCACACAGATCCACTTCATCTTATTCATAGTGTTAATTATATATTCCAAAAGTTCCTATTGTGCACTTATTTATGGTGTTTCCTGTTAGGTTTTGTTTACATATGGGTGTTCGAATGATCCCTCTCTCTTTCTCTGGACTGTGCCCCTTTTATAGTTGCAAAAGTCACCTCCTCTCATAGACACCTGATCTTCAGTAGTTTGCTCCCATGGATTTGATAACATCTAATGCATGCATGGTAACAGTTCAGTTGTAGAGTGCTGGTTATGACTACACCATTGAGTTGACTTTTAGAAGACTTTTTTTTTTCCTTCATGTATTTGCATGTTTTTTCAGTGTCTGGAGTTTTCTTTCTCTGCAAACCCCCTGAGATTCACTGATGACCTGGTTTAAAATTTTATTCTAAAAGTATATACTAATTTTGCCAAAGAGAGTTAATTATTGATGCTTTTATCTCACTACTGTATCTGAACATTAATATCACAGCCCCATCATAACTGTATTGCAATTACCTTCTGATGTGTTTGATTTCATTAACAAATTGGTTTATTTGAGAGTGAGGGCTGTATTATATTCATTTCTTAACAGTTTCTCAGTATTGAATGATGTTGATTATTCTTTCTTAAATCTTTATCTTACATATTTAAAGGGTGCTTTTTTAGAACAGTTTTAGGTTCACAGCAACACTGAGAGGAAGGTACAGAGGGTGCCCTTATACCCTCTGCCCCCACATACCTATGGCCTTTGCCATTATCAACATTACCCACTGAAGTGGTATATTAATTATAATTGATCAATGTATATTGACCATCCATAAGTATTCAAAATCCATAGTTTACATACGATTCACTCTTGGTGTTGTAAATTATATGTGTTTGGACGAATGTATAATTACATGTATTCACCATTATAGTATACATTATCATTCACTGACCTAGATTTTAAAAATTGAGATATAATTGACATATACTGTATATATAAAACATTTGTTTTAGGTGTCCTACATAATTATTTCATATTTGTATATATTGAGAAATTATTACCACAATAAGTCTATTTAACATCCATTACCATATATTACCATGGTTATAAAATCTTATTTTTTTAAACAATTTTTGAGATATAATTTACTTCACATGAATTCATTCTTTTAAAGTGTACAATTAAGTGGTTTCTAACATATTTTAAAAAGTTGTAGGGGATGCCAATATAGCTCAGCAGGTTGAGTGTTTACCTCACAATCGCGTGATCTGGGGTTTGATCCCCGGTCCTGGCCCGTGCAAACCCTATATGCTGCACTGCGGCACAACTGGTAACTGCCGAGATAGCTCAGCGGTGAAGGATCTCACCTCCAGTTTCCGCATCGTGTGGCCTCACATCTACCTGTGTGGAATGAAACCATGTCACAACTAGTGATGTGCAACTATGGAGACTGCTCTGGGCCCTCCCCCTTCTCTCTCTCTTTTACCTTCTCTCAAATAATAAAATTTTTTTAAAAGAGTTGTACAAATGTCATGACTGCCTAGTTTCAGACAAGTTTTATCACTACAAAAAGAAGCTTTATACTCATTCCCTCCTTCCTCTTGGTAACCATGAATATAATTTCTGTCTCTATGATTTGCCATTACTAGACATGTCATTTAAAGGGGGTGATACAGTATGTGGCTTCTTAGCATAATGCAGCATGTTTCAGTACGTCATTCCTGTCTGAATATCCCATTGTATATATGTATCATATTTTGTTTATCCATATACCAATTGATGGACATTGAGTTGTTTTTACTTTTTGATGATTATGAATAATGCTGCCACAAACATTCATGTACAAGTTTTTGTGTGAATGTGTTTTCAGTTATTTTGGGTATATGTATATGAGTAGATTTTCTGCATCACACGGTAATTCTGTTTAACTTTTTGAGAAACTGCCGAACTGTTTTCCAAAATTAGTACACCATTTATATTCCCACTTGGCAATGTGTAAGGGCTCCAATTTCTCCACATATTTCCTAGCACTTGTTATTTTCTGTCTTATTGATCATAGTCATCTTAGTGGGTGTAAAGTAGAATCTCAATGTGGTTTTGGTTTGCATTTATCTAATGACTAAGCAGGAAATATCATCAAGAGCAAGGATATATGTCATTAGATGCCAAGGCTAAGATCATCAACACCCTGATATTACCAATTACTATGTACTGACTTTTATATTTGCCCAAATATTTACCTTTACATGTTTATTTCTTCATATAGGTTTGAGATACTGTTTAGTGCTTTTTTATTTAAACCTGAAGGACTCCTTTATTTCTTATAGGGCAAGTCTAGTGGCAATGACATCCTTCAACCTTCGTTTATTTGGGAATGTCTTAAATTTTCCCTCATCTTTAAATGACAGTTTTGCTGGATACAAAATTCTTGGTTAACAGTTTTTTACTTTCAGGATTTTAAATATATCATTCCACTGCCTCATGGTTTCTGATGAGAAACTTGCTATTAATTTTATTGAGGATCCTTGTATGGAATGAATCTTTGAACTTGAATGTGTAAATTCATCTTTAATCAAATTTAGGATCTCTTTAGCCACTATTTTGTCAATTAATTAATTAACTTTTAAAAAATTTTTACAAATTTACCTTCTTTAATCTCTTTCTGGACTATCAATTTCAGATGTGTTAAACTGGCTGATATTGTATTTCAGGTCTGTGATGCTTTTATAATTTTTCAAAAAAAGTTTTTTAAAGCCATCTGTTTCATTTTGTATTGTTTCAATTGCTGTGCTTCAAGAACACAGACCCTTTCTTCTAAATTTGTCTAATTTGCTGTGCACTCCATCTAGTGTATAGGGGGCTTTAAATTTTGTTGTTTTTATTTCTGATATTGTAATATCTCTTATAGTTCCACTGGAGTTGTTTTTTTAAACTACTGTTTCTTTCCTCATCTTGTTCATGTTTCCCTTTGTATCTTTTATATATCTTTGATCATATTTATAAGCCTATAGTATTGCTGATAAAGTCTTAGTGCGCTAATTTCATCATCATCTGTCATTCCTTGTTTTTGTCGACTAATTTTTCTCCTCATTATCAGTCATATTTTTCTGCTTCATTGCTTACTGTAATTTTTGGATGCTGGATATTGTGAGTTTTACATTGTTGAATGTTGAATTGTGTTGTAATCCTTTAATGACTACAACATTAAATAATAAGAAACCTGTCATCACTTTTATTGCTGTTCTCCTGTATGTAATGTATATTTTTTCTTTGGCTGCTTTTAAGACCAGAATGTTATGTTTAGTTTTCAACAGTTTGACTATGATGTGCCTAGGCATGGTCCTTGTATACCTGCTGCATTATTTAGAAACAGACAAATATTAGTAACAACTCAAGTATTTAAGAATTTGAGCATAGCTAAGTATTCCTCTATATAATAGAATGGCATTGAATAAATATGTAGATTATGTTGGACAGATAAAATGTATATAATGTTTAGTGAAAAGAACAAATTGTTAACTATACAAAGATTTGAAAAATGAAAGATATTTGTATTAGAAACAAATTTAAGAGCTATGTAGATAGTGTATTAAGGTAAAAATTTCCTTCCTCTGAAAATAGCTTTATTGAGATATGATTAACATATAAAATTATCCCATGCAAAATGTACACTTAAAAGTGTGTGGGGAAAGCCGGGACGGCTCAGCGGGTTGAGCGCTCGCTTTGAGGCCATGAGGACCGAGGATCGAATCCCGGCTCCGGCCCGGGCAGGACCCGCGTGCTGAACTGGGGAGTTCCCACAGTTCGGTTCTCTGGCTGTCTCTGTCTCTGTCTCTCTCTCTATCTGTCAAAAAGTAAAGTGGAAATAAATATGCACTGAAGACAAAAAGATAGTTTCTCTCTGTGGGTGTGAAAAGATAAAAAAAAAAAAAAAAAAGTGTGCAATTCTCTGGTTTTGAATATATTCACAGTTGTTCAACCATCACCACAATCAATTTTAGAAAAATGTTATCACCCCAACAAGAAATACCATCCCTAGTAGCAGCCATTTCCTATTTTCCTCAATGCCCTCTGTCCTAGACAATCAATGAACTCTCTCTCTCTCTCTCTGAACTTGCCTATTCTGGGAGTTCTATGTAAATGGAGTCATACAATATCTGATATTTTCTGACTGGCTTTTTCCACTTAGCATAATGTTTTCAAAGCTCATCCATGATGTAGTATGCCTCAACTTATTTCTTTTTACTGTTAAATAATATTCCAACATGATCACTTTTATATGTAATTAACATTATAATAAATAGCTTTGTACATAATGCCTTTTAGGATAAATTCTGTAATATGGAATTAATATTGGGATCAAAGGAAATGAACCTTTCTTCCTATTGTATTTTGATCTTCTTTATCTATATACTTCGAAGATTATATAAATAATGTGATTTCACTTCAATTTTCGGAAAACACAAACAAATGTGAAAGAATAGATCCTTTTGATGGTGGCTATTTCCTGTTCCACTCCTGCTTTGGGCTGGTTCATGTACTTTCTACCCCATTATCCTGAGTTTGGTACATATATTGATATTTCCAATTCATTTTTAAAACAGTCTCTCCTTCTCTCTCTGTCTGTATATGAATAGATGCATACATTTTTAATGTTTTAAAATTACATTTTATATAGAGATTTATAAGTCCAGTGTGATGCCTGCAATATAAATCCCTATGTGCATTATTAAACAGAACAAAAACTAATTATATCACTACTATCCTTTCCATCAATATTCATATCATATAAATAAACCATAGTGTAATGGGAGATCTGAATCCCAATAATTGACTCTAATAGCCATCCAAATAATTCATTTCATGTCCTCAAGATAACACTATATTGCATTTCAGGAGGCTACTCTAATTTCAAGGAAGGTAAGCAGGATTAATTTCAAGGGGCTGCAGATACAGTGTGGGACCAAAGCACTCAGTTTGATTGTAAATTTGATAATTAATTGACTCATTCTTAAACTCCAAAAGTGCTACCTGATTATTATATAATTGAAGTAGACAATTAAATCAGCCATTTAAAAAATAGAACTTTGTGGACTAACCCAAATATTTAATGGACACTCTGATGACATTTGGTTGAGTGTGAGAAAATATTTCCTATTATTTAGGCCTGGAGGAAGCCGCTGGGCATTGCCTAACAGCCAGGATAACCAATCAGGTTTCACAGGTTTCCAGGCTGCTGGGCAAATCCAAGATGGCCCAGATTTGTTACCCAGATCTCTTGACTTGTTTTTCCGGAAATTATTTTTCTCTCTCTAAAATACCTGGTAGAAGCACATATCATGCATATTTTCATGTTGTTGAGGCTGAATTGTCTCTTGTTTCCTGGGTTTTCTTTAAAATCTGAGAACTACAAATGGCATCTCAGGGAAAAGGCCATTTGGATATCACCAGGAATCTTCATGGCAGCTGATCTGCAACTGTCTTAACCGATCACATGCAAAACTAGGGAAATAATTGAAAAAGATTCTGTACCAAAATTATGTTAAAAGTTTCAAAATTTTAATTCACTCTGTTTAAAAATACTATGATGCCCTTTAGATCATTCTACCATTGAATCACCTTCCTAGGCTAAATATTGTCATCACCTTTTTAGAAGAAAGCAGTGATATTTTTTCAAATTTGTTTTGAGTTAGAATTTAGTATGCGTATCAGACAGATATTAGTTACAGCATTTTCCTATATTTCAGCACCGCCCCCCCCCCCCAATCTGTCATGGAGAAACCCACTCAGTAAATGGAGTTCAGCATTTGCATAAAATAGCAAGTGATGACTGAGCAGAAGCACTGTGCTGGTGTATGTAGTACCCACACCCCAAGAGTTTTGAGGTTGAGAACAACCAAGATGTTAAGTCTAATTTAATTTGAATGTTTAATGATTAGTGTAAAAGAACTGTGCCTGTTTTAGATTATAATTAGCACCTACAGCCCTTTTCCACAGACCTGTAACCTAAAAAGCAAAAAACCAAAAACCAAACCAAAAGAAACCAAAACAACAAAATACCTCCTACTGTATGTCCAATTCTGGATTGATGCTTTGTTAATCTTCCTTTCCTTGTTTGATTCTTACAACTCTTCCTGGAGAGTAGGTATTAGTATTATTATTGCCATTTTTTAGATGAAATTCAAAGAGGTCAGGAGACTTGACCACACACTAATCGGCCCTTGGGGGTTGAGGAGAGCCCTTTTGAAACCTGGCAGGCCTGCTGCCCCTCCCTCTTTGGTCAGGGTCTAACCCGGAGCTGGGTGCAGAGTGCAAAGAGCAGTGTAGTGGGGCACATGCATCCATCTGCCAGGCTCTGCTACCAGGCAGCTGTGTGACCTTGGGCACTGGGACTGCAGTGGCAGCCGCGATCCATGTGCTGCAGGGCCCACGTTCAGACCACTTCGCAACCCCGGCGAGGCTGCAGAAAGCCAGCAGAGGCCCTGGGAACTGTGACTGACTACCACGCCCTCCTTCCCTCACTATGGATTAATTTAACCCCGGCCGGCATGTTCCAGTCCCTGTCGGCTTTTCAAGGTGCCAAACGTACACCACGGGGCCTGCCCCTGCCACACCTCGGTTTGCCCACACCACCCCCAAAGTCCACTGTGTGAGGCTTGCGGAGGGAGCCTGCGTGCTCATTGCCCGGGTACGGCTGGCTCTACATCGGCTGCTGCCGGGGATCGGCCCTGGGGCAGCGTTCAGAGTGCGGTTCCCACAGACGCTGCAGCTCCAAAGCCGCCTTTCCCCTGAATGCACGTCTTGGTAACCGGGGTGGGGTGGAGGCAGAGAAAAGGGGTGCAGGAGCGAGCCCGGGTGCACACGCGCTCGCCCTCTCGCTTGTGCAACGTGCGGGGCCGGCCTCCCCGAAGGAAGCCCAGCTGCAGAGGCCGCTGCAGGCCAGGGCGGCGGCGCCGGGCCCGCGCAGGTCCCTCCTGGCCCCACCTCCCCGCTGTGTCCCCGGCCCCGCCGCCCGCTGCAGGTGAAGCCGCCCGGGCCGCTGAGCAGGTGCGTGGGACGCTCTCACTCGCCCTGTCCACGCCCGCGGGAGGAGGAGCGGGAGCCACCCCGACTTCCGGGTAGCGAAGCCGCACGCCGCCGGCACCGTGCGGTCTCCCCCTCCCCGCGGATCCCTTGCCTCGCTCTTCTTGCCTGTCCTTCCCGACCCAACCTGCCGAAATGAACAGCTCGGACGAGGAGAAGCAGCTGCAGCTCATCACCAGCCTCAAGGAGCAAGGTAGGCGGGCGCGCGGCCGCCAGGTGCGGGCAGCCGCGGCCCGTGGGCGGGGAGGCTGCAGGGCGCTGGGCGTGGGGCTCGTGCAAGCTGCGGGGACAGGTGTGGGGCCTCCGTGGTCACCCCCGTGGCCTCGTTTCCCGGGGGAAGCATTCCTCGTGCCCTGCGCACATTGAAGAGCTCAGGATCGAGGTGCCCGGGGAGCGTGTCCGGCCCTGCAGTGCGGGAAGCGCTGCCAGCCGGTTGCTTTAGCTGGCGATCGGGGGTTGGGGGAAGGGACAGTCATTCAGCGTGGACTTGGTCCCAAGGTGCCACCGTCCACGCGGGAGAAGCGGTGGGCCTGGATGTGGGCAGCTCCGCTGGCCCTGCTCCCTGGCCTGGGCCCCACCCTTGCACGCTGGCTTGGCGCTGGTAGGCCTGCAGCGCGGTGTTCCTGCCTTTGCAGCTTACCATTCTGGTTTTCCCTCGTTCCTCTTTCTTTACCCAGCTGGGATTTTCAGGCCTTGATGTGTTTTACCACTTCCCGTTTTTTAGCAATTTATTAATGAGTCAGCACCCTGCCTAGGTCAGGCTTTCTGAATGAAGACTTGGCTCTCCACCTCTGGAAAGCCATGCATGTATATGCATTGCTATACTGCCTGCTAACTGGCGGTTATCCCTTAATAAAGAATTGCTTTAATCATTTTCATCATTTAACACACTTCTGAACAAAGCCACATTGCTATGAACCTGATCCTTTTTTAGATTTAAAATGATTATTGCCCGGACCAAAGGTAGTCTGAGAATATGGGTCAAGAAAGAGAGGAACCATACAAATTTAGGAAGTGAAAATGTGTAGGAACTGGTGCTTTTCTGGCTAACTTGGGGACATGGCCGCTATGTGGAAGGGCCACAGAGCGCCCTTTCTCTGTGGCTGATCCTGGCTCAGCTCACCAACTCTGTGAACTTGGGAGAGTGGGTTGCTATCCCTTCTATGGGTCTTGTGGTTTATCACGCCTTACCTGACGAAAGGTGAGGCTAGATCACATGATTTCAGGAGGCCCTGCCTCGCACCATGACCTGTTGCTGCTTCATACCACAAGCACAGCACTAGTGTCTGTGGGTCCCTGTGGAGCACACACTCCCACAAACTGTTTACCGTGTGACCTTGGGGAAAGTATTTAACCTCACGAAAATGGTCAGAACACAGTTCTCTGTGGTATCTAGCATCCAGGGAGTGTTGGATGAATGTAAGTGGGTTTTGCCTTCCCAGTACCATCCTGGATTAGTGCAAAGTCATGAAGTTACAGGCGTCAGTGAATCTAGTGGATGGGCAAGGTGCCTCTATCTGGGATTTCTCATGTTTTCATGAGGGGCTGGATTCTATTAGTCTTTTAAAAATTTTCCATAACATCCCCTAAATAACAAAGATTAAAAAAAACTATAGTTGACATAATATTATATTATTTCAGATGTACTACATAGTGATTTGACATTTATATACCTTATGATGTGATCGCCATGATAAGTCTAGTAAACATCTGTCACTATTAAAGTTATGATGATGTTATTGAATATATTCCCTGTGCTGTACCTTACATCCCTGGGACATATTTATTTTATAACCAGAAGTTTGTATCTCTTATTACCCTTTACCTTTTTCACCCAACCCTAAAGACTCTTAATTCATATTCTAAACTGTTAGAGTTTCATTATGGGTAATATCTGCTAGTGGATACCAGATCTTTTTTTCTTTTTTTTTTTTAATCTTTTTTTATATTTATAGAGAGTAATTATTTTATCTTCAGTGCATATTTATTTCTATTTTACTTTTGACAGATATAGAGAGAGATAGAGACAGAGACAGCTAGAGAACCGAACTGTGGGAACTCCCCAGTTCAGCATGTGGGTCCTGCCTGGGCCGGAGCCGGGATTCGATCCTCGGTCCTCGGGGCCTCAAAGCGAGCGCTCAACCCGCTGAGCCGTCCCGGCTTTCCCCGATACCAGATCTTTTGATGGATGGTCAGTTTTCAAATAATGATAAAATAAAAAATTCCACTTTTTTTTGTTCTGTATATAACTTCAAGGGTAGATTCACAGTGCACATAATCCCCAAGTGGTTTATATTTGATTTTGGGATACATTCTCTATCTCTGTTTTTTTGAGATTTGAGAGCTGAGAAAAAGGAAGAATTCCTGTTTCTGGTTCTTTCTCATATTAGATCAGAAAACAAATCCATGGCATTGGTAGTTTTAGAGGATATATTTCCTTGATTATGGACATATCAAAGATGGTAGACCAGTTAGACTTTGAAATTTATTTGTGTTTCTTAAAAGATACACTGTTTTTTGTTTGTTTGTTTGGATATTGAGTCTGATTACACAAGTGTTGGGATTTTTTTCAGTCCACAGTGTTGTCTTTATACATCTCAGATCCAGGGCATTTGTCACTGGATCATAGACTGTGATGACAACTGACTTATTTCAAGAGTATTTAATTGCTGTTTGACCAATGGAACTTACTGAGAAGGTAGGGATTTGAGTTGGAAAAACATGCAATTAGGTGTTTGGGCTCTTACCAATAATGTGATCAATTTTGTAAGCTGATAGTGTGTACGACTTATTTTTGAAAATAGACAATATTTTTTACTACCTGTTAACATTGTTAATAATTCCACTACCCCTATTTAAAGTGAACAACAACCATTATCCATTTAATTCTATTTTCCTTTTTTAACATTGAGTAAACATATTCATTTATTCCTTTAACAAATACTTACCAGCTTCCTACTATACAAGGGGGACCCTGCCCCCCCTCCTCCAAACTGGAATTTATTTATAAAAAACTGTGTATTTATTCTTACCTGTTTAAACTTCACTCACCTTCCAAGTACTCACTGTGTGATGCGATTACACCTATCAAGATGCTTTTCTCACTGCCGGAAAGTTTTTGAACTTGTCAATTTTGATGTGTTTAAGTGCTTCTGCTGTTTTTTGTTTCACCTCTTTCATGTTGTGGAACATTTCTCTTTTCGGACTTTTTCATCTGGGAAAACAAACAAACAAAGTAGCTGGAGGTGAGACCAGGTGACTCCAGAGGGTGTGGCACAGAGGTCACGCTGGTTTTTTTATTTTTATTTTTGGTTAAAAACTGCTGAACACTCAGCACGGTATGGGCAGGGTCATTGTCATGGTGGAAGAACTAGCTGTTTGCCACAACTCGGGATATTTCTTTTGTAAATCATGATGCAACCTTCTCAAAACTTGCAAATAAAAACTTTGCAAAGTTTGGTGACTGTTCAACCTGGAGGAACAAATTCCAAGTGCATAGTTTCTCTCATATCAAAGAAGGAGAATTCCGGATTCTTTTGGTATATAAGGCCCACATAGTCGGCCCTGGGAGTTGAGATGCTGAACCAGACAGACAGTGTTTGCTCTCAACATGTGTATTATTCAGTAGACAGTCATTAATAAATTAATCATATAAATAAATTTGTACAGTAACAGATCTTTTTCTAGGATAGAGTCTTATAAATGGAATTGTTGGGTTAGAGGGGATGTGCACATACAGTTTTGCTAGACACTACAAAAGTACCCCCCAACATGGCTCTACCAGTTCACATTCTCACCCCTAGTAGTGCCCATGAAACCACACACTGGTGAACATTGCCCAACGACCATCTTTATTTTGACAGCCTAACAAGTTTCTTAATTTTTGCCAATCTGATGCACAAAAATGGCTCCTTAAAAAAAAAATTGTATTACCTGACTAGGCCTGAGGTTTGAAATCTTTTTACATGTTTATTTATTGTCCATTGAGGTTTCGTTGTTCTGTTCCTTCCTTGGTGAGTTTTAAGTCTGAAATTGGAACCCATTTCCCAGGAGGGCGTTCAGAAAGAAGGTTCCTATCTATTCTAAGGGGCAGAGCTGACAGCAGCCTTCCATAACGTGAAGCCTTCAGTGGTGTGGTGACAAAAGTGGTGAAATGTAATGACGGAGTCTGTCATAATATGAACAATCTCTAATTTGTACTTACCATTCCCTAAGCTCTATGTCTTATAAATTACACCCACTTCTGAATTACTTCAAAACATTGTATGTTCCCTTCTAGTGAATGGTATAATTAGCTATATTATGTCTTTCTAGAAAGTTATATTATGTCCCTTTAAAAAAAAAATTAGCCAGTGTGCGATTACTTATGTTCAAGCAGATGTTGAGGTAATGAGGTAATTCTCCTTTTGTCTTTTTGGGGGCTATATTTTATTGGACTGATTGACATCTTTAATGCGCTGAGAAATGGCAACTTGGGATACTATTTCCAATGCATATTTCCTAGCCACTAACGTGGACATTTTCCTTACAAAACATCACACAATTTGCTCCCCTCCAGAATTCTGTTGGGAAATGATAGACTTAGCATTTGTTTAAGGTACATGATTTTCTTTGTAATTTATTCAACCCACATGCGTTGAATATTCATAGCCAGGCACTGTGCTAGGCATCAGCGATATAGAGATGAATAAAATCTTGTCCCTGCTGGTGAGATGTTGCTAGTTTAGAGATGGTGGGGGGCACGTAAATTCCAGGAAGAGTGTCTAATTGGCCTGTTTTAGGTTGTGTGTTTAAATCCTTTGGCTAGGGAAGGGCAGGGGACCCTGATTGGCAGCCCCCACAAAGATCAAAGTTGTCCAAAAAAGAATGGGGTGCCACTACCAGAAAGCGGGGTGCAGGCTGGGCAGACACAAACAATGGCTGTCCACTAAATTGGTCAGCACAGTAATGTGCCATTTGGAACTTGTTGAGAATGTTTTGAAGAGAGTGATTGCCACTTAACCATAAGGATGTTCTTTGCTTTTTTTTTTTTAAAAGACACTATTTATTTTTATTTTTGACAGAGAGAGAGAGAGAGAGATACAGAGACTGAGAGAGAACTGAACTGGGGGAGCTCCCAGTTCAGCATATGGGTCACACGGGCTGGGGTCAGGATTCGATCCTAGGTCCACGGCGCTGCAAAGTGAGCGCTTAACCCACTCAGCCATCCCGGCTTCCCAAGGATGTTCTAATGTAAGACCAAAACAGCAACAAATAAAGCAAAAGTTATGGGCTGTTCTTGAGCTAACACTGTTTAAAATGGATTTCCTATGGTAAGATAATTGGTTTTAAAGCAAGGTAGCCTCCTTTCATCTTTAGAGTTACTATTCTTTTCTCCAAGATTATTGAGATAATGCTTAAGGTTCTGATGAGAATTTAGTCAGCTTATTTTTAGAACTGAGTTAGTAATTAAAAGAGGCATCCAATGCTCCCTTGGCTTCTAGGCTAGAGAGTAGCTAGAGCATTATTTTGACAAAAGGGGCTGAAGTGGTTGCCTACCACAGTGACCGTATCTGTCTGCAGAAGTTGAAGCATTGTCGATCTTGGATCCATTTGTAGTCAGTCCGTGGACTTGCTTCTGTAAATGGTCAGGTAAGTATTTTAGGCTTTGTGGGTCATGTGGTCTTTGTTGTAAACCAGCATGTTTATTAAAAATGTAACTTCCTTTTAAAGTTGATTAGCCACTACTAAAGAGACATTCGCTGAGCAACCCTACAGGAGGGGGCACACAGTACAGGCCGAGGAACTCCGTCTTCTGGCCTGAGTTTCACTGTACACTTGACACCTCCATTGTGTGAATCAAAAATAAACATGTGCTCATAGGGAAAAAAAACAACAACCATATAAAGTGGAAAGTATAGTTACCTGTTCTTGCCAACTCATTGCTTCTCAGTCTTTATTTCATTATACTCTCCTAAGGAGTCATTTTATACATTCCCCCCTCTAAGCACTCCCCATTCCCATGAAATTTTAATGCCACAAATATACTGTCCACCTTTCTATGTACTGTGTGATACTTTGGAGGGCTACACGCCATCGTAAAGTTTAAAATTTCTTCTTTGAGGTTGCTATCACTCCATTGGTAGTGCATACTCTAACCCCATTTCTGTTCCTCAAAGTCATCTATTAACCTTTTATTGTATTTCCTTACAGTAATGTTGTATTCTGAGCACATATTCTTTATCACTTAATGTATATTATACTTACCAGTGCATGTAGAGTTAAACCTTTAAAAATTGACTGGATGGTGTTTCACTGTACGGACCTCCCACAGTGTATTTCGCATCTTCTGGATGGACACGTCAGTGTTTCTGTTCTTTTGCTGTTAAAAATAATGCTTCCTTGGGGAAAGCCAGGACGGCTCAGCGGGTTGAGCGCTCGCTTTGGGGCCCCGAGGACCGAGGATCGAATCCCGGCTCCAGCCCAGGCGGACCCACATGCTGAACTGGGGAGTTCCCACAGTTCGGTTCTCTGGCTGTCTCTGGCTCTCTCTCTCTCTCTCTCTCTCTGTCAAAAGTAAAATAAAAATAAATATGCACTGAAGATAAAATAATTACTCTATATAAATATAAAAAAAGATATAAAAAAAAAAATAAAAAAATAATGCTTCCAGAAATAGATAAGAGTAGGAGACATCACTGTGAACTCATGTTTAGCTTAATGTAGGTACAGATGGTTACAT
This sequence comes from Craseonycteris thonglongyai, assembly GCA_004027555.1. Taxonomy (NCBI): domain Eukaryota; kingdom Metazoa; phylum Chordata; class Mammalia; order Chiroptera; family Craseonycteridae; genus Craseonycteris; species Craseonycteris thonglongyai. Next base: position 21,766 of record PVKE010012154.1, read on the forward strand.
ATAGAAATATGTATAGATATATATGACTACATTGGGTTAGTATACACATAGTTCGCTTAGAGGCTAGATGTACCAGTAGCAATGAGTGTATCTAGCTCTGGAAGGCGGCTTCTAATTAATACCATTCTCAAAAAAAAAAGAGGATGAACACTTCTGGGGGAAATTCGGGAAATGGCTGATTCTAGAACTCGGTGACTGGGGCAGGAAATATATAAGATGAGCCTGGAGCATCTTGTACCAGCAATTAAGGAAGTGCTCAAACAAATAAGACTACAATGATGGGGATATGTCAGAGAGATACAAGGACCAATCGAAAGAACTTCTCGTGGCCAAAGGTGGAACAATTTGAGCAGCAAAATATTGGATTGTAACCCAATGTGTAACCCAAAGTCATGAATTCAAACTGATATAAATAAATGATTGAATAAATAAACAGGGAGAAGAGACAAATTTTCCATACAAACAATTCCAAATAATTTATGTAGATACTCCCACCCAAAGAGGTGGAGCAAAATGCCTTGTTCCTTCAGTGTGGGCTGCACATAGTGACTTCCTTTTGAAGAGGACAGTATGGAAAGTGGGGGAAAGAGTTAACTGTACAGTGGAGAGACCTAGTAGACATTATCTCAGCTAGGTGATCAAGGTCAACTTCTGTGGTGATTTAAGTCATTTTCATAGTATGTACCTTTGATAAGAGGCACTGAAAGTAGCACCGTGCTTCTGTGTCTTTCCCTAAAAACCCATAGCCCCAGTCTTATCATGAGGAAAACATCAGACAAATCCCAGTTGAGGGACATTCTACAAAATAACCTGACCAGTACTTCTCAGAATTGTCAAGGTCATAAAAAACAAGGAAAGTCTGAGAAACTGTAATAGCCAAGAAGTGTCTAAGGAGACATGGCAACTAAATATAATGTGGTATCTGGATGGGATCCTGGAATAAAAATAGAACATTAGATAAAAACTAAGGAAATATCCATTAAGTATGGACTTCCATTCAGAGTAATGTGTCAATATCAGTCAATTAGTTGTAATAAATGTACCATGTGAATGTAGTATGTTGATAACAGGAGAGACTGGATGAGAGGTATGTGGGAACTCTGTACTATCTTTGAGATTTTGCTGTAAATCTAAAGCTAATAAAATTAAACCTTATTGAAAATAATAGTGCTGCTTACATTCATGTTCATATATACCCGTCAGTGCAGCTGTAGGAAATATCAGAAGTGGAATTGTTGGATCCAAAAAGTATATGTATTTTAAACTTTATTATGCGGTAGAATTTATTTTGTAAAGCTGTTACATAACCAGGCTTTGCTTTAACATGTAGAAGGAACACAGCTTTTGTTTTCCTGGCTTACCCTGCTGGCTAAGCATTTTAGGCATTAAAGCATGAGTTCTGAACTGTTTATCTGGTACAATTAGCAGTAATATGAGGGGGACTCTCAAAAATGTAATTTATTTATAAAAAATTGTATGTTCTTACATGTTTATACTTCAGTCACCTTCAAATTACTCTCTATTTGATAGAATATACCTATTGAGACACTTTTTCCAGTGCTCAAAACAGTTTTTGAATTTGTCAATTTGATGCCTTTGAGTGCTTCTCATGTTTTTTTTTTTCACCTCTTCCACATTGGCAAATTTTTTCCCTTTGAGGACATTTTTCAATGGGGAAACAAACAAAAATATGTCACTGGGGGTGAGACTGGGTGATTTGGGAGGATGGGGCATGCTGGTTTTGGTCAAAAACTGCTGAACACTCAGCATGGTATAGGCAGGTGCATTGTCGTGATGGAAGAACCATCATGACAGTTATCTGTTTGCCACAACTTGGGATGTTTCTTTCATAAATCATGATGCAAGCTTCTCAAAATTTCTGGATAAAATTTTTCGTTGACTGTTTGACCCAGCAGAACAAATTCTGAGTGCACTATTCCTTCTTGTAACAAAGAATGATAATTCTGTTTTTTTGGCGGGGAGGCCCCACTCATAGTTTAGAAAGAAAAAAATATATATATTTACATATATATATATATACACACACACACATATATATGTGTATATATATATATATATATATATATGTATATATATATATATATATATATATATTTGTTTTAAATAAAACTTTTGGGAGTAGTTTTAGGTTAACAGAAAAATTGTGCAGAAAGTACAGAGAATTACTACGTAGCCCTACACTTTTCAACCTCCCCATTTCCCCTATTATCATCAATTTGTATTAGTGATTTGCCCCTACTGCAGTTCTAAGAAGAATTGTTGATTTTTGGTTCAGCTTTTTTTGTTGAGAGTTTACAAGCCCCTCCCTTACATATCAGACCAGAAACCAGACCTATATATGTATTTTAAAGTTCCTTGGTTTCTTTCCTTTCAGTTGGTTAATTTGAAATCATTAATATAGTTTGTTGAAAGTACTTCTTAAGCATCATTAATTCACTAACACTGAGCTGTGTGTTCTACCAAGTAGTGAGTGAATTTCAGGTTTGGCATAATGTCTTTTCAGATGTGAAATCTGTCACCTTTGTTTTTTGAAGAGTTTTTCCAGCAGTGTTTTCCTGGGCTTTTCTAGTGCTTTCATTAGCAAGTGAGAGATACATGCTCTCTCTTTCTGCTCTGGCTTTAAGAGCAGGACCCACTGGGACGTGAGCGGAAGGGAATAGTGTCCTAATTGAACCTTATGTGTTATGACTCATGTCCTCACTCCCCATTAGTAAGAGGTGTTTCAAGGCTCCACGAGTCTCAAAGATGCAGACACAATGGATGAGAGGCCACGTTAGAAGATCGCCCCAGGCAGTGTTTCCTGGTTGTATTTGAGGGCTATTTAAAGCTTCATTTTTATTACGTGTCCTGTTGTCACATATGATGTAAGAGACCATTCGCTGTGGAGAGGAGAGTATGTGCTCTTTCATGGTTTGTTCATGTGAAGACCTAGGTCTGTTCTTCCTTCTTTAACTCATGCAGATGAAGGACCTGCTGTACATTGGGCATTGTGCTAGGTGTGGGCATGTGGGTGCACGCAAACGTAGTCTTCACCCGAGAGGATTGCTGCTGGTCAGGTGCCTTAGCACTGCGCACAGTCATGCTCAGTAGTGTTGTTTTGACATGAATGACTAGGAATCAGCAGACTGGTTCTGCCTCCACCATTTCTTACTGACTCTTCTATGCATTTGTGTTTTCATTTTTAAAACTGAGATGTTACTATCTGGCTTACTTGCTCTAGATCCCAGATTGATATGAACCAGCCATTCATTCGACATAGGCATCGACTCTGTGCTTGGTATTCTGTTGGGTGTAAGGTATATATCAATGAATTAAGTGGGAGAAATGACAAGAAAACTGACCTGTGCTCAGAGAATTTATTATATAATGTTATATGTAGATGCTCTATCTAGTAGAGATATATAAACGGTGTACTCTGGTGGCATATTAGAAATATAAGTGCTGTGTTTTGCCTGAGGTATATTGGGAGGGTTGCTTAGAAGAAAAGATAGCTGGATTGCACTGAAGAGGAGAAGGTAGGGAAGGTGAGGAGAGGAAGACTTTGCAGGCAGAGGGGAAAATCTTTGCAAAGGCATCTGGGCACTAAAGGTCTTAGAACGTTTGGGGAAGCATTGGGACTTTGGATATTGGGGAGTGAGCTGTGGGCTCTGAGGCTAAATGGTGGGGGTGGGTGGGTAGAATAGGGTCCAGGTTGTGAAGTGGACATATAGGGGCTTTTAAACAAGAGAACAGAATAACCAGGTTGCTTTGTTACTATGCAGACTACCTTATAAAGAGTGAACTTGGGGTGGAGGGACACTAGATAAGAGGGATTGGCCATTATTAAGGGTCAGAATTGGGCAGAGATTCTGACTGTACAGGAAGGGCAGATTGGAGACAGTCTAACAGTATGATGGTCCTTTGGAGGCGGAAGAAAGGGGGGTGGGGGTGGGATCAGGATGTCCCTGAGGTACTAGCTCGAGGACCAGGCAGGTGAGGCCAGCAGTGACAGGAGACACTGCATTCAGGAGGTTTCAGTGATTGGGAGTTGATGGATTCACCTCCTAATGTGCTGCGTTTGGTGTCCAGAATAGTACTGTCCAGCAGAACCTGCTGCTGTTACAGGCATATTCTGTCTCCACTGTCCATGGAGGTAGCGTCTAGCCACATGCAGCTGCTGAGCCCGTGAACTGTGTCTAGAGCTACTGTAAGACTAAATTTAAATTTATTTGATTTGAATGATTTTAAATGATACGCAGCTACATGTGGCTAGTGGCTACCATATTTGACAGTGCAGGTCTCAAAAGTGTTGGCTGGAATTACTGATCTGGAGCTAATGCTAACGATAGGGTTATTAACTCACTTGGGACTGAGAATTTCCAGGGACATTGGACACTTCAGTGCTAAACCTGAGAAGGACCCGGGCAAACTGGGATGTTCACCCTAGCCAGAGGTGTTATTGGCTTGTAGTGATGAACTTTACTTGTCATGTTTCTGAAACAACTAAGTCTTCTCCACTGCTTCCTGGGCTGGCTGGGTCATGATTGGCAGCTTGGAAAGAAAATTCCCTTTCTTGGCACTAGGGAGTTAGAAAATAGAAAACCAGCGTGATTCTTGAAACACGTGCTCTGCCTGATAGTCTCCTTGTTTACTCCACATCTTCCTTTTTCTTCCATTCTGTACTCTGAGGTGGTGATTCTTCTGCTCGGCTATACATTAGAATCACCAGGGGTGTTTCTTCTTTAAAAAAACCCAAAAGATGCCCAAGGTCTACCCTAGACTAGTTAAAGCTCTTATTGGTGGAGGATAGTAGGGTTTCTGAGATCTTCTGCTCTGCCATCTTTCAGGCTATATGTGACAAAAGTACGACGGAGACCCAGGGCATTAAGGAACAGCGTAATCTCTTGTCATGCACACAAAATCTGATGGACTTTGCTGTATCAGTAACAATAACCATGTCTAACTAACATGTGATGAACACTTACCATGCCTGAGCACTCATATCTTGCATGGTCACTCACCTACTCTTAATAACAACACTGTGGGGAAGCCGGGATGGCTCAGCTGGTTAAGTCATCACTTTGTAGCCCTGGGGACTGAGGATCAAGTCCTGGTCCCGGTCCGTGCTGACCCATATGCTGAGCTTGGGTGTGCTTCTCATATGGGAGGCCCCCAGTTTGGTTCTTGCCAGGGTGAGATTCCCAAGTGTGGGAGGCCCCAGGTTCAGCCCCCAGCTCGAGGGGGTGCACCTTCTATGCGGGAGGCCCCCAGCCCAGTTCCCACCCTGCATCGCCCCGGCCCACCTGTGTGGATCAATCCCATGTTGGAAAAAAACTGATGATGTACAACTATGGAGACTGCTCTGGGCTCTCCCTTCTCTCTGTGTCTCTGTGTCTCTCTGTCAAAAACAATAAAATAATACAACAAGAACAACAATACTATGAGACATGTCTCATTAATATTTCTGTTTTTCAATGAGGAATCTGAGATAGAGAGATGAACCAATTTGCCCAAGTCTCTTGCTAGCAAGTTCTCAGGCTGGGATTAGGCTATGTGACCTTACAGTACCATGAAATGCCCTATTAACTGAACTGAGGTTACATCTTCCCAAACTTTGGATACTTTTCATGCAGCAGAGAATTAGTCAGATGCATCTTTTCTTTTCTACTGGTTAATTCAAAATGTGGAGGATCTCTCCCATCAAATCACTTGAGTTGTGCAGCTGAACTAAAAATGTTTTTAAAACTGTGAGCCATTTCTGAAACAATAAGAAGGCTTTCTCTGACCCATTAGCATTGCTAAGAAAGATGTAGCTGAATCATAGAGGTCACTTTAGATTTTACCAGTTTTGCTGAGGATGGGGTTACCTATGGATTGACTGTCATGTGTGGATGGGTATAAATATTGTTTAGAACAGTGAGCGTGGTTTTTTAACTTCAAAGAAATAACAATAGTAGTAACTGCTTTTCTTTTCTTTTATGCTGTGTTGGGGGCTCCCTTCTCACTAGCAAGTGGTTCAATTCTTCCTATACGTTTCATTTCCTGTTCCTCTACCCGGCTTTATTTTTTTTTTTAACTCACACATCATCATAATAAAGCATATTTCCTTTGGTTTCCATTAAGATATGACAGAATGATAGATGAAGGGTTCTTAATTAACACTTTTCATAAAGAGCCAGTAATTGGGAATCTACAATGTTTCATCTGGATTCTACTGGCAATATAATGGAAGAATAGTATCAGTATTTTAAAAAAGCCTTCAAAGCCATTATCTGATGTTTTCAGTAGAAAAAAAATTTAACGTCAATATGAGATCATGGTTTTATAAGCCTTTATTATTTGTTTAATATATCTGTAAAGTAGGTCATCAGGAGTAGAGTGGTGAATCAATTTTGAGTTTTCACCTTCATCTACAGATATTTTTAAATGTCAAGTAAACTAAAGCAGAGTCTCTCAATAAAGTATATATTTATTTCTCAAAACAATATTAGATATAATAATAAGATGTGAGTCCATGATCATAGACTACCCAGTAGCATAAGTACCTATTTTTAGACTCTCTTAGCTCTCGTTTCTTTCTGTTAAAAAAGGAAGGAGGGCATTTTATTGGTTTTTAGAATCAGGAACAATTTGGTTTGTACTCATTTGTTGGAGTTTGTGTGGTGGAGGCTGATGAGCTGGTGTGCAAAGTTGATTCTGCTGTGGTCAAGGAAATCTTTTCTGTTGAAAATGTAATTGTTTTAAAAATGCTGTATACAGTCAGCTATTTTATGGGCTAATTTTCAAGGATTCTTTTTGGGTGTGGCTTTAATAAAATTGTCCATTCTTATTTAATCACACTTCTGGGCAGTGGTGGTATAATCACATAAATATTTGTTCATTTGAATTGAATTTTAGGATTTTAGTCCTACTGCATAGTAGCTATGCTAAACCCTTTTGGGACACGATTGGAAGAAATAAAATACATACTTTACCATGTGAATTGTCTGTTTCTGGATGCTCTTGAAGCCCCTGGTTTCTTTTTGTTTGTTTGTTTGTTTGTTTGTTAGTGTCTTCAGGTTATTCTTATTTAGGAAGTTCTGTTTGTCTTTTTTTTAAGAAAAACTGAGTTGCTGTTATTATTTTTAAAGATAAATTCAAATTAAATCAGCGATGTCCAACCTTTTGGCTTCCCTGGGCCACATTGGAAGAAGAATGGTCTTGGACCACCCATAATATACACTAATACTAACAATAGCTGATAAGCTAAAAAAGAAGATTGCAAAAAAATAGTTCATGTTTTAAGAATTTGTGTTGGGCCTCATTCAGTGCCGTCCTGGGCCATAGGTTGGACATTCCTGAATTAAAATTTTTTTAAGTAAAAGTATAAAAATCTAATCTGATGATTCCTTGGTGGCTCTCTGATACCAAAGTGCTGGTCCAGCAGTGGGCCCACTTTAGATATTGTCCTCCATCATTCATCCCAGATCATTCCCTTTCTTCCCATTTATATGCTCTCAGCGTAATCTTCTCAACTTTAGGGATATCTAAAAATGGTGCTTTGGCTATAAGATGAACGTGGGGGTTCAGGTTACTTTATTTTTCGGGCAATAGAGAGTTGTAAGTAGAAAATTGCTGTTTTTTTCCCATATAGGTGGAAATGTATCTGAATTTCACATTCTCTTTCCAACACAGTGAAATAAATAAATGTGCCCAGTATCTGATGATGGCTTGGAGATTGAAAATCTTGCAGTACCTGAAAATAGTGGTTATTAGCTGAATGCTCATAGCACGAACTTTTTGCTCTGAGGTTAAAGCAGATGTGTGACAACGAGTTGCATGTGTAAACCTACTCTATTATCTGGAGGCTGATTTTAAAAATAAAGCTCTGATTACAGCAACACAGACTAACAGGGCTGGAAGGAACTTTAGGAAACACCCTCCTGTCTCCTTTCACAGGACCTAGTGCTGAGTATCAAAGAGAAGTGACTTGTCACAGGTCACTTGTGGCTTGCAGATCTTCCTAATGACTTAGCGAGAACTGAAATGCGACTTGGTGGGTTCATAGCTGCTGTGGTTCCCCTTTTCTTCCTTACTCTTAAAAGCAGAAGCCCTCTTTCAGTGGCTTCTTCTGCCTGCCACCCCCAACCCATAAATAGACAATAAGGGATTAATTGTAATCCCAGGTTTTCCGATAGTAAACTTTTGATAGTGTTATAATGTTGGGTTTTTTTTCTTTTTCTTTTAGCAATAGGCGAATATGAAGACCTTAGAGCAGAGAACCAGAAAACAAAGGAGAAGGTTGGTACTTTACCCTTTCTTTTCTTCCTTACATGTGTAAAAGCCTACCCGGCATGGTGCATTGTTCTGCCACCAATTTCAGTTAAATGGGAATGAGGTTTTTTTTTCCTTCTCTTTTCTCCTGCATGTGTGGTTCAAGCTAATATCAACTCCAGGCTCCAGATGGTAAAGAATAGCAGGCGTGCCGCAGTGGGTGCTGCTGTGGAGATTAACTACACAGCTAAATGTGCATGAGGCACCAGGCCAAGTAGCATAAGCCCCCCAGAACTGTACTTTTCCCCAACAGTCAGATTGGGGATTCTAGGGATGGCATCGAGGGCCTGAGGCATTTACTTGTGGGTTTTAAACATACGAGGTTTTGGAGAGAACTGTTTGGAAAATAGCCTTGGTGTTTAGCCCAAATGCCTCTATAAACCTTTCATGTTTACTTCCTCTAAGTTTATGAAGTTTATGAATAATATACTGGATGTTGAAAACCCCCAATGTGAAGATGGGGAAGCCTGGTGAATGTTTTTGGGAACTCTGGCAGTTTTATTTTTAAACTGTTAAATAATTGAATTGTACTTATGTTTGCAGACTACATATCCCCTCCCCCTCCCCCCCATAAATTAAAGGAGGGGACAAATGGAAGGGAATGCTAAGTTAGAAACAAAAACTAGAAGGACTGAATAGAAAATGAAAAGTAAGAGAGCAGAACTGTCCATTATTGTTTTTAGACATAAATGAAATTTACTTTTAGAAATTACATTGTTTGAATCGACCAAACATAATGTCCATGGTGGAAAATTAATACAATAGGTACTTCGTGGTTATGAAAGAAGATGGTCATCATTGCTGTAAATTATGAAACCTTGTCTTTATAATTTTGGAAGGCTATAATTAAAATTGGCAATGAAGTAAATATTTGTAAAACTTGAGGCACATTTTTTGGGGGGGTATTTATTGGGCCCTTAGAAATTGTATTTGACTTTTTTACTCATATTAATTTGTCACCTATATAGCTGTGGTATGCTTGGCAATACCAGTGGTAAATACACTAGTTCAAAACAGACTACAAGTAGAATGGATTTGTAGATTGCTATTTCTCACTCTGTTTTAAGACTCCTTTGCTCATTTATAAATAAGTCTGTGGTGTTCTGTGAAATTGTAAGCTTCTTCTCTTCCTCTCATCAGGAAATTCAGGGAAAATTAGGTAAGTAGGGGTGATGAACATATCCATGATAAAAGGTGGCTGGTATATGCATCTCTAATATGGTAAGGTGACAAAAAAATAGTTTGACAAAATTTCTAATTCTAACACCAAAACCACCCGAAATCACAGATGTCCTGAGGATGCCAACAGGTGGGGAGTTGGTGCTAAATTCTGGGTCCCTGATGCTCCATAATTTCAAAGTGAAGCTAGTAGGTAATGTTTAGGCCAGGTAACTTGAGTCTCTTTTTCTGATACCCAACCATCTTCCTGCTCTAGGAGAAAGCCAAGAAGTCATCTGTTGATTGAGTCTCTTCATAGATATTCCTGGCTCAAGAGGAAAAGAACAATAAGTTGGGAGGGTTAATTCAGGAGAACTCTGATTTAACCTAGAAGATATGAGGAGAAAAAGCATAATTCACATGATAGAGAAGGAAGGCTGTAGAAGAAAATGAGTAACAGAAGAGGAAGAAGAGTAAACTGTAGTTTACTCTTTTCTTCTTCTCAAATCCTTACTTCTGGAGCTAGCATTGCCCTAAAAATAGTAGACGTTCTGCACACATCTGTTGGTGGTGGTGATGATGGTTGTTTAACTGAGAGCCACTTTCTCCTGCGAGGTTTTAAGTGAACCATCTTTTACGCAAGTGAAATAAGAGATAAAATGCATATGGTCCAAGAAGAATTATAGATTACCTTAGCCCATTAACTGTTTACAAGTTTCTCTACACAGAGTATGACCTAATACTTTTGTAACATCTGTATGCATTATTGACCTTCTTCTGTGCTAATTCTTTAAAAATAACTCTTAACAGAAATGGGAAGAAAGGAAAACAGTAAGGAATGCTGTGTGGTTGGGTAAAACAAAATGGAATGGTTTTAAGTTCACCACACTCTTACCTTCTGTTAAAGACTGGCAGGCTTATACTGAGGCTTTTTCCTCCAAAGGGTGTGTGTTGGGGTGGGGTTGGGGACTGTATTATAAAAGAGGGAAGCATATAATAACAGCCTTTTTAAACAGCACAGAATGTGTATAAGCAGCGTTAGTTCCACAGGTGGTAAGGGAGAATGCCATCTTCTCTGGCGAAGCCCTTTCTTGTGCCTGGCTGGGTGAGCTTTGCCCACTCCACATCAGCAAATACATGTGGCCATTCTTACCTCAGGGCCCCGTAACACAGTTTAGTTACACCAGTCAAGGATAAGAATCTAAAGGAAGACTTCTTTGGCCAAAGTTAATTTGATGTGGGAAAATTTTGCACCCATGGAAGGGACCAAGAAAATAAATGGCCAGTTATAGCTCCCTGCCAGATGTCCACATTCAGTCTGTCTTTGTTGCCCGGTCATAACCCGTATCAATGGGAAGACAGAGTGGGTGTGGCTCCTTTGGATAAGATCTTCTGATGCCCTCTTTGGAATCTCCTCTGTTGAGACAAGTGGTAGGACAGGAATCTCTTCAGAGCAGGCAGTCACGGAAGAGGCTGTGTTTATTAGGAAGCTGCTATGGGTCACACATGTTCACTTCGCTCCTTTGTGTGATGCTTGGGACAAGCCCCGTGTCACCTCCATGTCACAGGGACCAGGACCTCAGGGTTTAACAGAATGTAGATTAAAACATGGATTTTTTTTTTTTTAAGATTTATTTTTTATTGCTTGAGAAGGAAAGAGAGAGAGAGAGAGAGAGAGAGAGAGAGAGAGAGAGAGAGAGAGAGAGAGAGAGAAAAGGGGGAGGGCCCAGAGCAGTCTCCATAGTGTACATCATTAGTTGTGACATGGCTTCATTCCACACAGGTGGATGTGGGGCCATGTGGAGTGGGAACCCAACTGGGGGCTTCCCTCATGGGAGGTGAGAACCTTTGCGACTGAGCCATCTTGGTGGCTACCAGTTGCACCGCAATTCAGCATAAATGTCAAATCAATCTGAGAAATAAAATATATCGAATTAGTTTTACATCAGTGAAATTCACATGTGTGTATGCGCACACATGCCTACATATAGATTATGACGTAATACATTCCAAGGAGAAGAGTAGGAGATTTGGAAGGATGGATCAAAGTTTTAATGATATTTTCCTTTGCAGTTTTCTCTTTTTAAGGAAAATGTAATCTTGCTCATTTTGTGGTTTTTATCAATGTCTTTGAGGATGGAATCGGAATGTTTTTGAATTATAAGGAAAACGTTTTGTTGTATGCCTTCTGAGTGCTGGGGTGCAAAGAAAATATATGAAGGTCCCACTCTTAAGTAAAACCACTTTAATGGGGGACAGGCAAGTTGACAAATAACTGTGCTAAACTGTAGTGATGAAAGTGAATACCTAGGTTTTGAGGGTGGGAGGGAAAGGGATAAAAAGACAAGGTTCCTACTCAATTCCATGTGACAGACTAAATCTTGTTAATTCTCTCACAGCAGAATTGTTTGCTTGTTTGTAATAAAACATCTTTTATATTTCTTATACATTTATCACATTTTACCAACAAAAATTCATTATTATAAAAATGTTAGGGTACAAGTTATAGGGGTTGGATTAAAACGTAAAAATTTTAGTTTTTTGGTTTTTTTTTTTAAACATCAAGGTAAGTGGAGATTATGGAAAATGGTGCCAATTTTTATTACGTTTTGCCTAGTTTCTAAATGACATTATCAATAGCATGTTAAAAAGTAAGAAAGCCTGCCACATTGAAATCAGTAATCCTTCCAAACCTATTGTTTGGGGTATGGAAAAATAGAGGACTATAAATTTTGGAATCAACCAATGAAAATATTTCACTTTGCTTGTGAAGCAGTCACCATATTCAAATGGTAGTCATGCTTCTACAATTGAAGGGCATTCTGTTATGACTCATTCAGGATATTGGTCATAATTATTTGAGTTTCTTTCCCCCCTTATATGGGGGTGGGGGTAGGGCAAAGCCTCACTGAGCTTTTAATGGAATAGCTTTCAACTTTCTGAGGGTGGAGGGTATGTGTGTGGAGTGCGCATAAAAAGAAGGAAATCTGTATAATAGAAGAATGTCTGCCTTTAAATAATAAGTATTTATGTTTAATGTTATGAACTGAGATCGAGTTTTGAAATGAATAAATGTTTAAGTGGCTGATGAGAAGTCGTTTGGGTGAGCTACTGTGACTGCATCAGGCAGTTCTGTCAGCTTGCCAGGAACAATGAATGAAAAGGGAATGAGACAGATACTTTCCAAGACTTAACGTCTCAAGAAGTGATACAGATGATACTGTTTGCATCTTGGCTCAGTTGTCTATTGTTAAAATTTCTTCCTCTCATGTAAATTTCAGAGGTGAAGGTCCCAAAGAATTTTGTTAAAAAAAAAATCAATAAAGAAAGCACTTTAAAGAGCAAGACATGTATCCATTATGCTAACTGTTCATGCATAATACATCCACATACATGCAGTTTCTTTAGAACAGAGTGGCAAGTGGTTGTGCCAGAGAAAAAGTAATTACTTAGCAGTTTGAAAGTGAAAATGAGTCTCTTATTAACAGCAATCTATCCAGAAACAAAGAGCAGGGATCTCTGTTCTGATGACATGTGTTTCCATCTAACACACAATACCTAGAATTTGGAGAATGCTATAAGACTGCTTTAGGGGGGCAGCTACTACTTTATTGCCTGTGAAAATTGGAGGGAAAGAACTTGGAAGAAAGAACACGACCAAAAGAGAGAGAGAGAGAGAGAAAGAGAGAGAGTGAAAAGAATTCCGTCCTAGTGAGAATGATTTAATTTATTGTGTTATTTAAGGATAAGCACAGTTGCGATGTAGCCACACTTACATAGGTGGAACAATAGAATTGTCAATTATTGTTAAAAATGATTTGATGGTCCTTGAACTGTATCACCAAAGATTGTAAAACAGGTAAGTATGCACAATTTTGATGCTATGCATGTTTAAATTTTTAAATATTGTAATTGGACATAAAAGAAATGAGCTTCAGGAAAAATAAGTACAAATGGTGTGGGGTTGAGACCTCTTCAGACTTCCTGTTAAAGCCTCTGCTATGTGTTCCTATAGTGTAGCCTTTCTCTCATTGTAGAATGTATTCTTATAAATTGCTTGTTTCATTGTTGATCTCTCTGAGTAGACCATATGTTTCGTGAGAGCACATTGTCTATTACATTGTTTGCTGTATTCCCCCCAGTGTGTAACACAGTGCCTGGCATGTGTAGGTGCTGTATAAGTAATTTGTTCAATGCTCAAAGAAAGGAAATAGGCATTCAGTGCTTATAATAGATACCTGCTTAGAAGTCTAATTCAGCCAACTGTGAGGTCCTTAGCTCTCTATACATTGTCTACACTGTTAATGTTGTGTGTCTGCAGTGCATATGTGCGCTTCTTGGGCTCCAAACTGGCCTTTCTGGAGGCTGGCAACTCTCCACTGCATTTGTGCACCACGGAGATAAAAATTAATGTTTACGTTAGTGGAAGTTAGACACAATTTCGATCATTGGGGTTTTTTTCTTGCATAAAGTATACACACAACAAAATGTAAAGGTGTCTTGGTGTCTCCATGCATTATTTGTGCTTCTGCAGAGCCCTGTTAAGCAGGCATTTTAGCATAAACAGTAGTTGGATGATATGCGAGGGAGGAAGAAAGGCCAGAGCTGTCCATATTGGTGGGGGAGGGGCTAGTGTCAGTTCACAATGGAAAGACTGTCCTCTGAAAATCACTTTGCCAGTGTTATGAAATACTGGTTGAGTTTCAGAAGCCAGGTATCTGCCTGGATGAGGCTAAAGGAAGAGATCTGGAAAATGGCCAGGGCTTCTCATATTAAGAGCTTTCAAAACCAGCAATACCATCCTCTGAGGGTCAATTCACCACTTTCTGAAGAGCCCAAAGAGACACTGTACAGTAGACAGAATGTTTTCCAGCTTGCTTAAACCCGCCAGCACCCATGCTACTGGGCTCTGCCCGAACTTTGAGCCACAGAGAATCATTGGGCATCAAAATTAAGTGACATGGGCCCAAGAACATCTGTTGCTATTGCAAAGTCATCATGAGCAATTCCCAGACAAAAAGAAGCCGTTTCTACAAATGCTGCAGCTGCATGAGGGTAAAGGAAGGGGTAGGATGGGTGAGGGGCTTCAATGGGACATAAAGACATCATATTCTTCCAAAAAGGCCCAGAACTTTTGCTGACTTGTCTCTGTGGGTAGAATGAGAGAAAGGTTACAAGATATTTTTGTAGGTTCACAAACTAAAATAATGAAATAAGTGGGTTTTTGGATTTCTGCTTAGAAAATGGGTTTGTTCTTCATATGCTATTCAGCTCTGGTTCAGAATAAGTAAGCTGCAATTGCAGCATGTGTAGGGCCCTCCCCCCACAACATACACCCCTTTCAGTAGCCATAGCAGATGGTAAATGCTGTGGCTGCCAGTTCTATCATAATGCGGTTGCAGAAAATAGAAAGGAAAGCCACATGAAGACCCTGATAGAACACAGCTGGGGGTGGTAGACAGCTTCTGAAGCTGCTGGTGAGGATCTGGGGTTAGTATAAAAGCACATAGCTGGACTATGGGAACTGATTCCTTGCATGTTGGAGTAAGACTGTGAGGTTGAAACCTGTTATCAACCAGAGCCTGTCTCCCTGGGCCTTATGCCCAGAAAACATGAGCATTCAATTTTACTTTTGGGGGACTGGTATAAGTCTACCTAAAACTATCATCTGTTGTGAGTGACCAGGAACATGGTAGCTAGCTGCTTTGGGGGGTTTGTAGGTGATGTTAATTGGCCTTTTCCCGATTGAGTAGATAGAATACCATCCCGTGTAATAATGCTCATTCCGTTATTTTGTCATACAAAGTCTCAGTGAAAAGTCTGGCTATTTGATGGAATGAAATTAACCTCTAATTTCTTCAGGGGGAGCTTTGAGAGGCATAGAGGAGTCCAAGTGGCATTAAGTCAGGAGCAACACCCCCAAGCACCGACTCTTAGATAAGGACAGTTTTTCATAGGGCATGTACACCGGCTGCCTTCTCCGTTAGGACATGGTCCAGCCTGACCCCTCGTATGGAGGGTCCAAGTCAGGATGTAGTACACAGCTTTGCTAATTTCACGCTGTGTACTTGTCTTATGTCCTATCTTCAGAATGGATTTACCCAAATGGATGATTCGAGTTTGAGTGTTTAGACACTAAACTGGAAAATTGAACTGTTTAACTTTATTTTTTTGATTTTGAAACTTTAAAAGCACGGACAAGGGCAGAGACTATTATAATCAATACACAACACACAGAATTGACTGTTAATATTTTTGAAATTTAAAAATAAAAAAGAATGCCACACAGGTATAATTGTTAAATATTGCCTGTGTGGCCCAACCTTACCTAATCCCCCTCCCCGCCCTATCTTTTCAGAGGCAACACTGTCATACATTTTGTATGTGTTTGTATGTGAAGGCGTCATTTGACATATAGTCTACAACTCCTTTTACTCAACATGGTTACATGTCTGTATTGACACATAGAGCTTTAATTCTTTTATTTTCACTGCTCAATAGTGTATGCTATGAATATATCATGATTTATTGTTATTATAAATGCTTACATGTTTGTCTAGAGATCATCTTGTACACGTTACTAGAGATTATAGTAACAGAATCTAAAAGTAGAATTGCTGACTCATAGGGTGTATGCATTTTTAATTTTGATATTGTATTTCCCAAGTAGTAATGTCAGCTGACATGTCCACCAGCAGTATGTGAGTTTCCCACTCCTGATATTAGACTTTTTCAGTTTTTGCCAGTCTGTCCAATGAGACTATCTCAGGACTTTAATTTGGATTTTTCAAATTATCAGTGACATCTTTATTTTTTAGCCGTTGAAATTTGAAAATATCCAAAGGCATGAAGTCCCAATATATTTGTCCAGCATGGTAGGATTAAAATCTAATTTAAAGTTGTGTTTTATTCACATGATCCTCTTATTATACTAGTTTTTGACAAAAGTAAAATTTTAATTATCCCTCTAATAGCTAAAATCACATTTTAAAGTTTTAGATATTTTTGATGAAAATCTTTTCTGAAATGTGTTGTACTTTATCGTTTTATGAAATGCAGGGTAAATTCAGTACTGATAATGAACATTAGTTCTTTAGGAAATCATTAATACCTTCAGGGACCATGAAAATAAT
The DNA here is from genome assembly GCA_004027555.1 of Craseonycteris thonglongyai. NCBI lineage: Eukaryota > Metazoa > Chordata > Mammalia > Chiroptera > Craseonycteridae > Craseonycteris > Craseonycteris thonglongyai. Next base: position 38,370 of record PVKE010012154.1, read on the forward strand.
AAATACTTGTTTCTATGCCAGATACCCTAAAAGGTCCTCATGACTTAATAGTTTCTGGTTGTTTTTGGGTGTGTGTGTGTGTGTGTGTTTGTTTGTTTTTTGCTCTTTATGGTCTTACCTGCTAAATCTTTTCAGTGAGTCCTCCCACCCTTTAAAATGAAAAATCCATTTGTATAAATAACACATACTTGATATTGTGGAACATTTTATTTTTTTACCTTTAAATTGCTGCCTCCTTCTATTCAGAATTCTGAAGATGGTTGTTTTTTCTTGAGTAAGAGAGCACTGGGGTGTGTGGGAGCAGTTTGTCTTCATGACGTAGTGGTCCCTTCTAGTTGTGCCCCAGTGTTCTGGATATTTGAAACTATCCAGTTTTGGAGAATTTGACCTGTGGATGAGTGGGGTATTCACTGCATTAGCAAAGTAGCTACTTAAAGAGAGGCACAACTCTTCTCTTAAAGAATGAGTTCATTTTAACTCAAGGATGTTAA
>PVKE010012155.1:0-38861 GCA_004027555.1 Craseonycteris thonglongyai
TCACATTTATAGAGAGAAATTATCTTTTTGTCTTCAGTGCATAGTTATTTCTATTTTACTTTTTGACAGATAGAGAGAGAGACAGAGACAGAGACAGTTAGAGAACCAAACTGTGGGAACTCCCCAGTTTAGCACGTGGGTCCTGCCTGGGCCGGAGCCGGGATTCGATCCTCGGTCCTCATGGCCTCAAAGCGAGCGCACAACCCGCTGAGCCGTCCCGGCTTTCCCCGATTTATTGATTTTTGACAGAGAGAAACAGAGATAAAGAGAGACAGAGAGAAGGGGGAGGGCCCAAAGCACTCTCCATAGTTGACATTAGTTTTTCTATATAGTTTCACTCCACAGGTGGGCACAGGGCTGCGCAGGGCAGGAACCAGGCCTGGAGTCTCCCACATAGATCCCAGCAAGAACTGAACTGGGGAACACCCCAGTTCAGTACGTGGGTCTGCATGAGCCCAGGCCAGGATTCAATTCTTGGTCCCCAGGGCTTCAAAGCAAGCGTTTAATCCGCTGAGCCATCCCAGCTTTCCCAACAAACTTTTTTTGAAAAGATGTACAAAATCGGCAAACTTAAACTGAGAAAAAAGGACCAAAATATCAGAAATGAAAGTGAAGACATTACAACTAATTTCATGAAATTCACACTGCTTTTGAAGTATACCTCACATGGACAATGAGTGGGCATTCAGATAAAGCTAGGGCTCTACAGTCAATACATCCCACACAGACAAAGTGTTAGCATTTAGATTCCCAAGTAGTGTTCAGATTATGAGGCAAAATTTGTTGTTGTTTTTTTTTCAGATTCCAAGTTGTTTGAGTTTTGGGGCATTCAGATTCCAAGGTATCACTGTATATACAAACAAACTGGATATTCTAGAATAAATGGATAAATTTCTAGAAATTTACAACCTACCAAGACTGAATTATAGATAAATAGTGTATATGAACAGACCAATAACTTTTAAGGAGTTTGAATCAGTAGCTAAAATTATCCAAACAAAAAACCCCCAAAGACTAGATGTTTTTCTTCTGAATGTTACTGAACATTTAAGGAAAGAATAGTGCCAGTTCTTCTCAAAGTTTTCCAAAAAGTAAAAGAGGGTGGAAGCCTGCATTACCCTGGAGCCAAAACTGAATAAGGACACAATAAAACTAGAAAACTGTAGACTAATTTCTAGCTGAATACAGATTAAAAAATTCTCATTACAATATTAAGCCTAATTCTACATCACATTAAACAGATAATATACTATGATTAAATAGTGTGCATTCCTGGGATTCAAGGATGGTTCAACATACAAAAAATAATAAATGTGATGCACCATACTAATAGAATTAAAAATAAAATTCATGCAACTATCTCAAATTCAGAAAAAGCGTTTGACAAAATGTAACATCTTTTTATGATAAAAACAATCAACAAATTGAGTATAGAACATGCATCAAATAATAAGGCCACATATGAGAAACCCATAGCTAACATTATACTCAGTGCTGAAAACTTGAAACTTTTTCTCTAAGGTCAGGGAAAAGCCAGTGGTACCCACACTTCACCAAGCCTATTCAAGGAGATAATGGAAGTTCTAGCAGGGCAATCAGGTAAGAAATTAAAAACATGCAATTCAGAAATGAAGTCAAAATTTTTTGTTTCTATATGACATGATCTTATATGTTGAAAACCCTGAGGACTCCACCAAAAAACTATTAGAGTTTAAACAATTAATTCAGTAAAGTTGCCAGATATAAGATCGATATACAGTCAGTTAAATTTTATACAGTAATAATGAACTATCTAAAAAAGAAGTAAATAATTTTATTAACAATAACCTCAAAAACAGTAAAACATAAAGGAATAGATTTAACCAAGGAGGTGAAAGAACTATACACTGAAAATATAAAGACTTTGATAAAGGAAATGGAGTAAGATACAAATAAATGGGAAGACATCTCATATTTATGGATTAGAAGAAGTGATATTGTGAAACTGCCCATAGTACTTGAAGCCATCAATAGATTAAATATAATCCCTGCATACTTTTAATATCACTTTTTTTTCACAGAAATAGAAAAAAACAATTGTGAAATTTATATGGCACCACAAAAGTCTTTGAGTAGGCAAAGAAATCCTGAAAAGGTAAACAAAGCTAGAGTCATTGCAGTTTTTACCTCAAAATATACTACAAAGCTATAGCAATCAAAGCAGTATGAAACAGACTCTAGAGCCCAGACATAAACACTCTCATTTATGATCAGCCAATATTTGACAATGGAGCCAAAAATACTGAATGGAAATAGGATAATCTTCAACATATGGTTTCTAGAAAACTGGGTAACCACATAGAGAAAAATGAAATTTGACCCCTTATCCCACTCACAAAAATGAACTAAAAAGGGATAAAAGACTTAAACTCAAGACCTAAAACCATTAAATTCCTATAAGAAAAAACAGGTAACAGTGGTTATGGCAGTGATTTTTGGATATTACATCAAAGGCATAAGCAACCAAAAATTGATAATTGGGACTATATCAAACTAAAGCTTTTTCATAAACAGAAACAACAAAATGAAAATCAACCTACTGGAAGAAAATATTTGCAAATCACATATATGATATGAGGTTATCATCCAAAATACATTGAAAGACTCATATAATTCAATAACAAAACGTACAATCCAATTTAAAAAATGGGCAGAGTAAATGAATCGATTTTTTTCTTCAAGTAAAACCAACAAATGGCTAATAGGTCCACAAAAAGTTACTCAATGTTAGTAATAATATGGGAAATGCAAATAAAAACCACAATGTGTTATTACCTCATACTTGTTACATTTTTTTTTTTTTTTTTTTTTTTATCAAGAGGACAAGGGGAAGCCGGGATGGCTCAGTGGGTTGAGCGCTCACTTTGCAGTGCCGGGGACCGGGGATCGAATCCCGGCCCCGGCCCGTGCGGAACCATGTGCTGAACTGGGAGCTCCCCCAGTTCAGTTCTCTCTCTCTCTCTCTCTCTCTCTCTCTCTCTCTCTGTCTGTCTCTCTGTCAAAAATAAATAAATAAATATAAAAAAAAATTTAAAAAGAAGACAAGAGATAACAAATGCTAGCAAAGATGTGGAAGAAAAAATTTTGTTCACTGTTGGTGGGAATATAACTTGGTACAGTTACTCTGGAGAAAATATAGGGGTTCTTCAAACAATTAAAAAGAGAACTAACATGTTCTACCAAACCCACTTCTCAGTACATACACAAAGGAAAGAAAGCAGGATTTCAAGGAGATCTCTGCTCTCCCATGTTCATTGCAGTATTATTCACAATAGCTTAGACATGGCAACAGCCTAAGTGTCCGTCAACAGACAAATAGAGCGAGAAGATCTAGTATAATATACCATTGAATGGTATATTATTTAGCATTGAGAAAGAAGGAAATCCTGCTGTTTGCAACAGCATGGATGAATCTTGAGGTCATTATGTTAGGTGAAATAAGTTAGAGAAAGACAGATATTGTATGTCACTTGTATGTTAATAAAAGTTGAAGTCAGAAACAGGTGTAAGTGATATTTATCAGGGTTTTGTGGTTAGGGAAACGGGGAGATGTTGGTCAAAGAGTATAAAGTTCTAGTTATAAGATGAATACATTCTGGGATCTAATGTACAACATGGTAAGAACAGTTAGACTGTATTACACACTTGGAAGTTGCAAGAGAAATGTTCTCACTACAAAAATAAATTATTATGTGAGGAGATGGAGATGTTAGATTAAGCTATGGCGCTAATCATTTTTGTAATATATAAGTGTATCAAAATAACACATTGTGTATCTTAAACAAACAATGTTATATGTTAATTATACTACATTAAAACTGCAAGATATATAATAATGTTATGCTTTTAAAAAAGAAACTTTTGAAAAAAGAAAATTTTGTCAAGTTTTAACGAGTATTAACCAAAATTGACCATAAAAAGCATAATTGTTTTTTTTTAATCTGTCCATAGATGAAGATTTTTGCATCTTTCCAACTCATTTTCTTTTGTTTCTTTTAAACATATTTTCAATTATAGTTGACAACTCATTTTATTTCCATTATGTTTGTCAAGCCTCAATGGCAACAATTTCTAGAAAAAATTATTTTATATATAAATCTTATGTAGATATAAGTAACAGAGATTTTATTGATTGGATTCTGGTTTGAAAGAATTAGAGAACCTGTAAATATTAAGAATGCTGAGTTTAAGATAAATAAAGGTATACTTAATATTTTTATGAAATATGGTGACTCAAGTGAAGATTTGTTTTAGAAATAATTTCCTCTTAAATATAAATGACATTTAAGAAAATTTGAATATTTAAAATATGCAAATTAGCTATTAGTCTTTCAAGGCCTTAGAAATAGAATTATAAATAGAAACAGCTAATTCTACAAAGCCCTTATAGGAACTAATTGTGCTAAATTCTTCATAGACATGATTTCATTTAATCTTTACAACACCCTGTACTATGGATATTTGAAATTAGGCCAGTAACTCATAGTTATTATTATAAAGAAATTCAAAGTAATTAATATTAAAATACAGACACTAGCACTACGGTATATATTTTAATTTTTATCACTGTATTTGGTTACTGTTTTTTGAAAGAAACATTGTTTCAATGTATTAAAATAACTACTTTAAAAAGGAGTCTACACATATTATTTGAGAATTCAGTTAACACATTTATTAGAAGTAGATTATAAACATATATCTTAATAAAAAAGAAAATCCAAAGATTGAATTATTTGTAATAAGTGATATATACTTATTTATTTAGATATTTCCAAAAAAAACCTTTATGATTCTTAAGACCAAGTTAAATGCTTTTTAAACTAAAATTATTATTATTTTTTGCATTAGATAGTTATTGTTTTAGTGTTAGAAAGACATATTTTGTAAGTATGAATAAATAGACAGGGAGTTGTATCAGCTAAACCAATGGAGACAGTGGGAGAGATACAGAATTTCAGATATGGTAGTATTGTTTATAAAAATTGTATGGTTCTAAGAAGTGGGACTCACATAAAAAGGCTTCAAGGTTTTATCAAATCCAAAGGACCCTGGCCTTAAACAAGGAAAGTCTTTAACGTACCTAAGAACCAACTAAATTAGAAATCCAATTTTGATAATTTAGAAAACTAGATTGTTGCAGATTTTATTTTGCAAATGTAGAATTGTGTAATGTACAGCTTGAATATAAGACTTTTGGATTACAGAACCATCTCTTTGGGTTATGAAGTTGCTGTAATAAAGTGAAAACAAAAGTGTTCAGGTATGCAGTCACAATACTCTAAAGAATCCAGAGAAGATGAAATACAGTCATTTGTGACAACATGGATGGACCATGATATCATAATAACGAGCAAGAGAAGTAAGACTGAAAAAACTCAGAATCATATGACTTCACTTATAGGTGAAATATAAAACTGAAAGTAACAAAGAAACAAAAACTCATGGACACAATCAATAGTCAATCATTCAGTGGTTACATGAGGGTAAGGGGTAGGAGTGTGGGGGAGTAAGGTGGGGGTCTCAAATATATGGTGATAAAAAGAGATCTGACTCTGGGTGGTAAGGACATAACGCAATACATAGACAAAGAAATGTAGAATTGTACACCTGGAGCCTATGTAATTTTTAACACCCAATGTCACCCCCCAAAATTTAACAATTAATAATTTTTAAAAATTCAGGCAGCAGAATAGATTTTTAATTAACCTCGGTTAGTATCCACTAAGCCCAAATTGTTTGAAATGATATCATTGTTATCCTAGTTTTCTATATCTCTCTAGTGTAGAAAGATATATAACTAAGTAAAGGAATATTTAAGGTAGTCACAATTCTCTGTTAATATAATTTATAAACCTTTGCATTTTCAATTTAAATTTTGAATTTAATTTATAAAATTTAATGGGAGATGTACTTTTTTGTGACTATTTCTTAGACTTAACACCCAAGAGAAAGTAGTGCACAAAAATATCCATAGCTGTTTTACTACTAATGGACAAAAACTAGAATTATATCTGTTAAGACAAAAATTAAACAAAAATAAATGCTAAATCCATATTGAGGGGAAGCTGGAATGGCTCAGTAGGTTATGTGCTCACTTTGCAGCCCTCAGGGACAGAGGGTCAAATCCTGGCCCTGGCCTGTGCAGACCCATATGTTGAACTGGGGTATACTTCCCATGTGGGAGGACCCCAGTTTGGTTTTTGATGCCTGGTTTGGCCCCTGACTCAAGGGGATGTACCTCCCATGAGGGAGGCCCCCAGCCTCGTACCCGCCCTACTCAGCTCCTGCCCACCTGTGTGGAATGAAACCCTGCTGAAAATTTATGATGTACAACTATGGAAAATGCTCTGGGCCCTCCCCCTTATCTCTGTCTCTGTCAAAAACAATAAAAAATAAATCTTTAAAAAATCCATATTGAATACTCAGAGAAATAAGAAGGAAAACTAACAGGTGATATCTTGGAGTAAGCTTAGACATTTCCCCTTTACTTGTGTGCAGAAATTTACTAATTTATACAGTATGTAAACATATTTAAGAGACTTACCTTTCATCATATCAGCAAGTTAAATTTATAATAATTATCAGATTAAGTACTTAGCAGGATATTAAATTAAAATATTATAAGCAAAATGAAATATTTTAAATATAAAGATTATTGAAAGTAGTTGAATGTATATGAATTTTGTAATTACCTTAAACATTTATCAAAGGCTATGTAAAAAGTAATTAGTCAGTATTAGAGTCCTAATAACCTAGATTAAGTGTACATCTACTTTAAGATTTCTAACGTAAGTGGAAATTAATTAACTACACAGTAAACTCTACTGTGCTCATATTGGAGCACTGTTGCCCATTAGGGCATCAAAACAAAGAAAACAAAAAAACTCCTCTTAAATGTAGCTAGCAGTAAGCACACATTCAGGTTTAAGATGAAAAGAGATTGCATTCAAATGGCTGCTTGGATTTTTAAAAGATTTTATAGTGTGCACTTTGACCTATGGTATTGCTTAATAGTCTGTGGCTACCAGTACTTCAGAGTTCTACCTCTTCTGACTAACTTTTTGTACTTTTTGTAAACATGCTCACAAATGCACAGATAATGATGTTTTTCTCATTGGCATGGATTCTGTGTCATTTAACAATTTTTAAGGAACATACAGCATGTAATTTCCTCTGCCTAATAGTTATATGATGAGATTGCTTTTTCAAGTTATTCCTTTATCCCCTTCAGTTTATTTTTCTTCTTCTGTTCTTGTATGTAATACAATACATAAATACAAATGTCAGGGGATAATTTATTTCCCTTAATTATTACTTTTTCTAAAAGTGCAAGCTGTACTATAATAATGGTAATAATAAAATAACTTTAATTATTTACCTAGCAGCAGCCTGAAAAGAAAGTGCAAAGATGGAGGAGATAGTCTGAAAGATAAGTTAATGAGATCATTGTCAGTATTTTTTTTTCCATACTTCCCACCTCCAAGCTTTATACTCCATCATGAATATGAGTTTTTATTTTCTCCTAACAAAAGTTTTCTTAGCAATTATAATAAAATTGAATTAGAAAAGAAGCTTTTAAGTGAAAGAGATTTAACATTCTTAAGGCTTCCTAGACTACTAAGAATAAGTGTATCTTATTCTTAGTATCTGTAGTTAAACCACATTTCTTCATATTTCTTGTACATTTCTAAATTTTCATTACTTCCTGAAAAACATTCAGTCACAATGTAAGTAAAACCAATTGAATAGTGGCTAAAGAGCCATCACTATTGCACAGTATTAAAAATTGAAAATGAACACAGTTTCGCTTCACCAGCTAATTTAGTTAGGTATCAACCTAATGGCATCAACACAATTTATCACAAATCACTGCAGCCTGGTGTGAAGGCACAATCACCAACTGCTTTTACAAAGCAAATTAGAACTTTTTACGTTCTCTTTACTCAGGAAAAGAAAACAGGGGAAAGCCGGGACGGCTCAGCGGGTTGAGCGCTCGCTTTGAGGCCATGAGGACCGAGGATCGAATCCCGGCTCCGGCCCAGGCAGGACCCACGTGCTGAACTGGGGAGTTCCCACAGTTCGGTTCTCTAACTGTCTCTGTCTCTGTCTCTCTCTCTATCTGTCAAGAAGTAAAATAGAAATAACTATACACTGAAGACAAAAAAGATAATTTCTCTCTATAAATGTGAAAAGATAAAAAAAAAAAATTAAGAAAACAAACATTTGATATTCTTTAGGTATGAATCCTTTGTGGTCAATTAGTGTCACAATTAGTCTTAACACTTATCAGTAAGCAGTTCTAATAAAAATACATGCTGACATGCTTAATTATTTATGGTTCTCATGTCTAAAATCATAAAAAATAGCTTTAAGTGCTATATTTTGGTTGAAAGTAATTAAATTATTTTTAAAATAGGAAGTCATCAAAAACTAAATATCAAACCTACACAGAATATCTGTGATAGAGGCATTTTTAAAACTTAGGTTCTGTAGTTCTCTCAGATTTATCTTCTTTTAATTAAATAATAAAAATATAAAAAAAAGAAAGGAAACTCATTACTCTTACTAATAATTAATTGTAAAGTACCTTCATTAATTGGTTATCTTCTTTGAGTATTTAATTGTTTTAAAATCATGTGTTGAATACAGAAAATTTCATTCACTTTTTGGAATAGACTATTATTTTAGAGCAGTTTTGGGTCTATAACAAAATTGATAGGAAGGCATAGAGATTTCATACATACCTTCTGCCCCTATTCATGCATAGCCTCCCATTATCAAATTCCCCCACCAGAGCCGTACATTTCTTATGACTGATCAACCTACCTTGATTCATCGTTATTACCCAAAGGCTATAGTTTACATTAGGATTCACTTTAGTGTTACATTGTTTGGATATGGACAAATGTGTAATGACATGTGTTCACCAGAATACTATCATACAGTGTAGTTTAACTGCCATGAACATCCTCATTGTTCTACAAACATAGCTTTTCTCTCCCCAAAACTCTGGCAACCACTGACATTTTTTTAGTCTGTGGAGTTTTGCCTTTTCCTGTATGTCATATACTTGAATCATAGACCATATAGTCTTTTCAGATTGGTTTTGTTGTTCACATTGTAATACATGTTTATGGTTGCTTCTTAACCTTGCATGGCGTCATAACTCATTTTCTTTTAGCACTGAATAATATTCTATATTCTGGGTATACTCTACTATTTTTTCGATATACCACAATTTTTATATCTATTCACTGAATAACAGCATTACTGTAACATTATAGTAAGTCTTAAAATCATGTAGTATTAGCATTTTGACTTTGTTCTCCTTCAATATTAACTTAACTATTCTGGATCTTTTGCCTGTCAAGAATGTGGTCTGTCTTGGTGAATGTCCCATGTGGTATGAGAAGAATGTATGTTCTCCTTTTGTTGTATGAAATACTCTTTAGTTGTCCATTATATCCAGTTGGTGTTGCTGAATTCATCTATGTCCTTAATGATTTTCTGCCTGTTGGATCTGTCCAGTTCTGCAAGAGGAGAATTGAAGTGTACAACTATAACAGTAGGTTATTCTATTCCTCCTTGTTGTATTAGAGTGTCAAAACATATGAAGCAAAAACTGTTTTTAGGCATTAAAGATCATTATGTCTTCTTAAACAATTGACCACTCTATCATAACAAAATGACAGTCTTCATCCTTGATAACTTTCCTTACTTTGTTTAGTGTCTGACTGTCTGAAATTAATATAGCTACTCCTGCTTCCTTTTGATTAGTATTATTATGATATATCTTTTTTCATTCATTTCAATCCATATGTGTTTTTATAAAGTGAGTTTCATGTAGACTACATATGAGTATATTTGGGTCTTGTTTATTTACTCCCTCTGATAAACTCTGTGATGTCATTGGTACATTTAAACCACGGTTTTTGGTGGAAATAATATCTATTATATTTCTTACTTTCTGCTTGTTGCCCTTGTTCCTATTTTTGTCTTCTACTTTTTTTCTTTTAGATCTTTAGATTTTATTGGATATTTTATACATGTCCCTTTCCTTCCTTCCTTCCTTCTTTCCTTCCTTTCTGCCTTCCTGCCTTTCCTTCCTTCCTTTCTTCCCTCCTTTTTCTACTATTCCCATTATGTGTACACTATAAGTTTTGTAGCTGTTTTACGCTTCTTGGATTTTTTTTTTCCTACTTATTTCAGTCTTTTTCTTTTTTTTTCCTCATTGCTTTTTAATTTTGGAGTTTTCTGTTCAGATATTCTCAAGTGCAGAGATTCATTCCTTAGCTGTATCAAGTCTACTAATAAGCCCATCAAAGACATTCTTTATTTATGTTAGTATATATCTCTAGCATTTAAAATATATATTTATTACACTTTCTATATCATTGCTTTTATGGCCTGTGTGTTCTAGCATGCTATCTACTGTATGCATAGACTTCTTATCAAACTAATTATAGTTGTTTTAAATTCCCAGGCTGATAATTCTAATGTTTCTGCCATATCTGAGTCTGATTTTATTGCTTTTTCTATATCTTCAAACTATGATTTTGCTTTTTAGTATATTTTGCAATTCTTTCTGATATCTACGCATGATATATTGGGTAAAGAAAACTACTATAAATTGGTCTTTATTAATTTGATGGTAAGTTGTGGGGGGAGGGGAGGCATTTTATAGTAATGAATAGGTTTGTCTTTTAGGGAGTCTGTGCCTCTGGACTGTGATCTACCCACAATTATGTTGAATAGTACGGCTAGATTAGTCTGGAGTTGAGTATTTACCTTCTCCCATATGGAGAATTAGAACCAGCTGGAGTAGGGCATTTCTTTTCCTCCAGGTCAGTTAGGTTCTGATAAAATCTAGGCAGTTAGAGTCTGGTTAAAATAGTTTCTCCTGAGGGCAGACCATTTTAAGACAGAACGTTTGGGCATATTTCTAAAAAGATTTTTTTTCATTTTGGAAACATGAAAGGAGTTTTCTCTGATATTTACTGTGAGAACCCAGTAAAGATTCAGGAAGTAAACTAGGAAATGATGGGAACTAGATTACTAGGTACTCCTGTGGTTTTTAAATCTCAGAGTTGTGCACACTGAGTCTCGCCAGCATTTCATCAATTATAGTTTAGGTTTCTCTCATTCCAGTCCTGGTTCCCCTGTGGGTTGCTGCTCTTTGTGTGATTTGCTGTCTTTCTGGTTTGGAGGATGGCAATAGTACCTGTGACTTCACTTCTATGACAATTATAAAAGGAATAGTTGTTTTTCATATTTTTAAAGCTTTTGATTGATAGGATGCAATGGTGACTTCCAAGTTGCTCAGATGCTGGACTGTAAAACAGAAGTCCTCATTTATATTAATGTTATAATCGTGATGCATTTGAGTTAGTAATACAAAATTTATTTCAGTACCATAGTGAAGATTTCACAGCAGATTTGGAGATAGTAGAAGCAGTCCTTAATTTTTATAAACCATTTACTATAATCATAGAATTGAATAATTAATGTTAAGTCTGGAAAAATAAAAGTGTGTGTTTTGGTTCTCTTACTTTTCAGTAAGAGAAATAAATGACAAAGGAATTAAGAGATTTTTCTAAAGTCTATAACAGTCCAAGTTGCATAACTCTGATATGGTGCTCCTAATTTAATGGTTATCCTATTGCAAAATATATACTTTGTAAAGTTTACAAGATAAAATTTTGTCTACTTTCAAAACCCTTTAACATTATTAGAGTCAGAAGTTGATCTACTTTAAAATGATAAAAAATGAAAAACCTCAAAGTCAAAGTGAACAGTTTCAATTTAAGCATTATCCTGAGAAATTGTAGCTTTTAGTTAATGAGCTTTAATTTTTTTTTGACATCACTAATGTCTAAAATGAATGTCAGGTGATATTGTTAGTGAACATGTAGTCTGCTGGTATGATTTAAAAAAATATTACTAATGGAAAGTAGATACATCTAACTACATTGCCTGTGTTTTCTTTAACTTCAATTGTTTTGATTTCACTTTCAATCAATATACTTTGGCTTGCTCTAGATTTATCTTCTGGAAAGGAATAGCAAGATTATTTAGGCATCGGGTCCTCTGGCAGCTACTTTTTATTGTGAGTAAATAAATTGTTATTGTACTATGTAAAACAATTTTTTTTTTAAATAGTAACTTTTGGAATATCGTACTTCCCTGAGTTCCTGAGGTGGGGTTAGTCCCTGCATAAGTTATATCATAATACATTACCTACACTCTAGCATAGCTCCTTATATACTTTGATATTTATTTGATTGTTTACTTGTCTATCACCTCCAATAGATTGTTCCTTGAAACAAGAAATATATAATATTTGTTGTTTTATTTCCAGTACATCAAACATGGTAGTGTTAGTAGTTCATAACCTGGCACATAATAGATTCTAATAACTGATTAAATGAACGAATGATTTACTGGTGAAATCTAGATTCCAGAATTATAATATGAAGTTTCTAGAAAACTAATATGCAGTGTTCAACATCTCAGTATAAGTGTTTTGAATATAGCAGTTTTTACATAACACCAACTGCATATACCAATTCATGATGCAAAGTTTAAAGTCCGAAAGAGGAAAAGCTATTATTGTAATCTAAAAGACAAAAATAATATTGGTTAATGCAGTGTTTAATTTCAATAGTATATATAATATTTTAAATGCATGTGATTGATTAATGGGCTTTATAGTTCAGTAGTAGAGAGTTTTTATCCCAGAAAATTAGAAAGTAGATGCAAACATTTTTTGTCAGATCCTTTGCCATCTTTGATGTGCACATTTATAGCCGCTATTTTTTTTGCCATAAATATATAATAATTTAAAATATCAAGCCAAACAAATTTTTGGTGTTTGTACAATTTAGGAACATTTACATGATTAAATCCTTCCACTGGAAATAGCGGCCTACTCCTGTGAATCCACCACTCCCTTTTATATATCCTATTTTAACTTTCCCTCTTACTGTACTAACTGTAGTGCACAGTGAGAGCTAGGCATCACAGAATAGAAAAGTAAACATAAATGTACAGTTTTACACACTGATATATACCAAATCCTGTATGTATGTCTTATTTCTCCTATTTATTTTGTATTCCACTTGTAGAACTTAATTTATTTCTGTATGACAACTTTTTCTGTTTTGTTGTTATTTTCTCTGTCATAAAATAGAACCTTTCATTTATTTTTTCATTGAACTTAAAGAGATTCATGAACTTATAAATGCAGAGTAAGTGCTACTGCCTAGTGAGAATTATTCAGGATACTACATAAATAATGATTATTCACAGTTGGGGCATAGGGGCAGAATATCTAATCAATATACCAGGTGCCTTGTCAGTATATATTCTGTGTCAATAACCGCCCAATGCCTGATTAAAAAATGAATCATAGCCCTTGGTATGGCTGACATTGTCATTATCATCATCAAAAAAATTTTAAGCATTTTAAAATTCTAAGCTAGTTCTTGAATACTATATTAATTCATAAAGCCTATCAGCCCTATTCAGTAAGTAATTGCTTCACTCTACAAATTTTTGTCCCAGAGGCCTGAATTCTGAGATCGATCAATACAATAAACACTGGTTAATGATTCTGAGTTTAGGCTGCTCTTCTTAAAATTTATTGAGCTCAGATGCTCATGATTTTATGGGTTGACCCTTTGAGACTAATGTGCTCATGATTTCAGTATGATTCTGTTTCTTACTAACATTATTAGCTAACTCTTCAGTAAACAACATGTTTAAAGATAGATCCTATATAGACATGAAGTCTTAAAACACACTTTACTAATCAAAATAGTAAATTCAATGACTGAAGTAGCAAAAATTTATATTACTATCTTCTAAAATAAAGTTCCAGGGTACAAGTTATGCTCACTAGCATATCTATGATAGCTGGGTAGAATAATAAGAAAGATTATAAAATGGAATATTCTATACACAATAGAATCCTTTCTCCTACTAAATAACTCATTAGCTCATCATTGTTTTAGGAGCTTGTTTCCATAGGAAAGTATGCAACCTTTGTATGATGAGCATTGACAGTCTGAGGAAACATATAACTAGTGCATTATTATTTGAGTGCTGTCTCAGCAATAGTTTCTCACTCATTTTCTTCATGTTACGCTGCTCTTTACCTAAGAGATACATACAAATTCAGTTGTAATTTATCTATTAATCCAGAGTTCTGACACAAGACATGTACAATCTTATAAATTCTAAATTTGGGAGATTGCCAGTTCTTCAGGTGAGGAGACAAATATATCAAACAAGTGATTTATAAAAGTACTTGTTGAAATACATTTCAATAAAATAAAAATCCAACGTTTACATAAACTTTAAGATTCTTAGAAAACTAGTCTACCACTTCATATTGAAAGTACTACATATTTAAATTGTCTACAAACTTAAAAAATAGCTGTTTATATTTATTATATAACAATTTTTTTTATTTTAGCTAAGAATAAATTACATACATATAATTGAGTTTCAATATTAAGGCTAATTACCCTGTACTCTATAAAATTGCCACACACATTGAATGGGGAATCAATGCTCCTAGGGGAAATAAATTTTACAAGGTAAGGTTCCTAAGAGACTCTAGTTACCTTTTTGTTAGCTGGATAATGCATGGCTTTGTTTATATGCATTTTTGTTTATGGACACCTTATTTAATATATATGTGTTACAATAATTATCTGTGTGGTCTTTAATAGAAGACAGGAATTTTGGAGGCCATTTGTATTACATAAGTTCACTTGCCTAATTTTCATGAAACAAGACAGTAATAATTCTCAGTGTTAGGGGGAAAAAAACATCTGTATCTTATAATGTTTTATTTTGTATAACATTTAGCAAATATTTTTAAAATTTTTTCTACAGATCTTATTCTGCAGAACCTGCCTCATTTGCATGTAGAAGATTTTAACATTGTACTAACTTTTCAAATGTGCAACCCCTCCATTACTAGTTGAGAAGAGTTTAACATTTTCTAGACTCTGGACAATATAACTACGAATTCCTTTAACTTTCAGCCTTTTGTTGTTCACTATACTTTTTATAATTTGTCAGCATTTCATGAATTCACAAATTCAGCTGGTTTTCCAGGTTTTCTTAAGCTTCATGGGTGCTATGGATGTTATATTAGCACTTTCTGTAATGGCCACATGTGCACATCAGTGAATTCCTCTTTTCCTGAGTGCACATATTGTTGATACATTAACATTGAACTCTAGGCCAGTAGCACTATACAGCATTCCTGAATGAAGCTAATTAAGCATGTATTTTTTTCTCCATAAAGAACATTCCATTCTTCCCATGATTAGGAATACTAGATATCACTTTAGCATTATACTAAAGGGTGATTTTAAACAGTGAAATTACCAACAAAAAAGCACCAAAATACAAAAAAAGGCACTAAATACTCCAAAAATATCCTCTCTCATGTATAGCATGAAAGCTGAAACAAGAGTGAGAGCATTGTGTTGTTAAGCCTGAGTGGAATGTTGTGTTTAAGGTGACTAAAAAATTTTGCTCTTCTGCACATATCTGTCATAAAAGCACTGGAAGTGCTGATATGGGGTTACAAATAAATGCTAATGAGTAGGCAAATTCACAAACATGGACTTCATGAATAATAAATTCCTGTTTGAATAATTCCACTGTGAATAATTTTACTCATTTTAATTCTAATATATATTTCTTAACTTCATTTTATCCTGATTGATAAGTTAAGAATCCTAATTGATAAAAAGGAGTCCTGCTGAACTCTTAATGGGTGAGTCAAAGAAAAGTTGCCTCATCTGTTTTCTTGCTAAATGTTTACTCAACTGTGTTTTTATCAGTGAAAATAGTTTAATGAGACAAAAAGAATGATTTTTTCTGTTGGTTTGTGTATTTTATGCTGGAGATGGAAGTCTGCAGTGTAGGCAGTTAGGAAAGAAGGATGGATATGGAAGAAAAAATGCATAAAAGGGATTGCAAAGATAAACGGAGACTCATGTAAAAACTGGAACACACAAGGATTAAACGGAATCCATTTCAGTTCTCATTCTTCTGAGAATGATGAGATTGGTGTCCTGCCTGAGAAACTGTTGCTCCTCTTCAAGAAGATAAAAACACGCACCGCCCAGGATCCATGGAAACCAAAGGAGGACCCAGAGGAATGTGTGTCAGTTGTAGACCTACTGCCACCCAACCAATACAATTGCAGCCAGCAGAAAGCAACACATGTGGGCTACAAAAGTACCCAATGGCCTTTCTCTAGCCTTGTACACATAAAGATCAATAAAGTTGCTGCTTCATTTCCGTCCTTCAAATCTTTGCAAAAATGTCTCTTATGACGTACTCTCATCATAAACATACAGGTAAAGATATGTCAGGAAAAGTAGTTTAGCTTAGTTAATTTAACATATTATAAAGCCAATGCAACATACTTTTGTCATTCAGTACCCCTATTTATCTCTTTAAATACACTTAATTTCCCATAAAAACAATAATAAAATCATGATTTTGTACCCCTAACATGATACAACTTTTTCATTGACTTTACTCAGTGGGCTTGGGGGTATTAAAAGACTTCTCAGAGGATCACCCATGTTCCAGACGTTATTCTGAGTTTGCATTGTGTTACAGCAATGCCTTATTCCCTTGATTGTCAGTCAGTTTTCTAGCCAGGACCATAACCTGTTGATTATTTGGCATCAGGAGCTAAAAGGGGTTAGCTTGCTGTCTCAATTTCTAGTTCAATAGAGTCATTATTTTTCATTGTTATACGCATTCCTCTTTTTGAAGTTAAGACTTCTAGACCATTAGAACCTAAAGTCCTAGAAACAAGAAGTTTATTTATTTATTATTATTTTTTTTAATGGATCATTTGTGGTAATAATGACAGGAGTTAGTTTTCATTTTTACCCTTGGACTCACAGATCTATGAATCTTGGTTATGGGAGTAACATCTTCCATATTATACACAGCTGATTTAGGGATATATGATGTCATGATGTCCTAGAGAAAATTGCCTCACATCTACAAGTGTTTGCAACTAGGATATATAACCATCAGTAAGAATTCAAAAAGACATTGCACTGTTTTATTAAAACAACTGTTTCAGGTTAATGAGGAACATGCATATCTTACGAATTTCATAGAGTTGGGCTCCTTGCCACACTTCATTGGCTAAGAAATTATTTGGTTGGTCAGAAATTATGTGTAATACCAACATGTAAGTATGGCATTCTATAATGGGTATTATAGAATCCATGCATAGTTACTGTATTCAAAGCATTGCAGACAGGGAAGAAAATCCATATCCAGAGTAACTACTCCAGTGACAACAAAGTATTGCCCCTTTACCACTTGTGTTGGATGGTAATTCTAGATTATGGTACCAGATCAGGGGCTAAGTGTTGGTTTATGCTGCGGGTATATGGTACTCAGCACTATCTGTAAATAACTCTGTACTGATGAGTGGTAATTTATATTTTGACCCCATGTATGACCTCTCTGTCATTGCTACCATGGTCACCTTGTTCATGAGCAATTTAAGCAATGATAGCATTGGCTGGGAGAAGGATGACTGACACTTAGAGCAGTGACCAACTTCTTTCTCTCTACATCACCTACAACTCTCTGGCATATCATATTTATTTGTATATTGGTATTTATTAACTGTTTTCACAGATTAGAATGCAAACTCCCTTGAGGGCAGGGTTTGTTAACCGTTTTGTTAACTGATATATTCCCAGGACATAAAAGAGTCCCAAATAAAAAAAATAATTAAATTTTATAAATAATCTAGGCGTGATTAATATTTTTATTCCTAATTTATAGATAAGAAAGCTGGAAGTCACGGTGATGTTGTTACTTGTTAAGTGCCATTCATCTATTGAGGTGGTAGAGCTGGGATTCACATCCTATTCATCTGACTTACAAACTGTACTTTTAACCAGGATGATATATTACCTCTTGTTTTGAAATACTGGATTTTTTGATGAAATAGAACAGCATCAGAAAGAGTTTCTGCTTGAAATTTTAATGTGCTATGGTAGAAGTCCTATATGAAGTAAAAACTGTGCCCTCTTTTGTTATCATATGTGATGTAAGAAAAAATTATGCAAGTACTCTGAATCTATCTGTGGGGTTTTTAAAAGTTTGACATTACTAAAAAGATAAAGCTTGATTTTAAAGATTTGCCAAGGCTGTAAGACAGTAACAAATACCTCATACTGTCATTTAGGACTCATGGAGAGTTATTATCCACCAGGGGTGATAAACCACACACAGGTGTTGTTTTTAAATGAAATCTAGCTACCAATCATCTCAGTATGATTGGACTAAGTAAGATGAGCTACTAGCTCTGTGGAGAAAGATAGCATCATCTAGAGCAGGCATGTTCCACCTGTGGCCCAGGACAGCTTTGAATGAGGCCCAATACAAATTGTTAACATATTTTGAGATTCTTATGCAACATTTTTTTTGTTCTGTTGTTGTTTGTTGTTGTTGTTCTAGCCCAGCAGCTATTTTTAGTGTTAGTATATATTATTTTATGTTTGGTCCAAAATAATTCTTCTTCCAATGTGGCACAGGGAAGCCAAAATATTGGACACTCCTAATCTATAGACTATATATTTTTCATTTATAGTGTTTTTCATTTAGTCAAAAATCAACTAATATTAAGAAAATATAGGCAAGAGGAAAAAAAAAATCAAATACCCAAATCAGACATAGAGATGAGTAAGTGATTACCATTCTGGAATATGGACTCTGAATTAACTATGATTAATTTGTTTACGAAAACAGATGACAAGAATAATTTTGCCAAAGAACAGTAAATTATGAAAAGAATCAACTAGATAAATTCAATAATTGAAATTTAGATATAACTATATGGAATTAATTAAATTAAAAAGAAGAAAGGACTCATTAGAAAATACTTAAGATGCAGCATGTAGATATAAGGCACGACAAATGCAAAAGGAAAGATGAGAAAAGGAAATCAGGGTGGAAAATATATTCAAAGAGTTAGTGGCTGGTAATTTTCTTTTACTGACACAAACACATCAATTTCCATATTTAAAAAGCAGGATAAATGCAAAGAAAAACATGCATATGTATTATGGCAAAAATTCTGAAAACAAAAAAAAAGGAAGGAAAAAAGAAAAAAAAAACCTATCACAAGCAATCAGACAAAAGACACAACTTTCAAAGGATCAAAAATAATCTGAGCATGTATATGAACTCCTTACCCACATGCATATGCCAAAATCATAGCTCACAAAAGTGATGGTATTAGTAAACAGATGCTTTGGGTGGTGATTAGGTCATGGGAATGAAGTTCTTATGAATGAGATTAGTGCTCTTATGAAAAACCCTACAGAGCTCCCTAGCCCTTTCTATCAGGTGAAGATACAGTGAGAAGTGCTGTGGCTATGAATTAGGAGAAAGGCCCTCCCCAGACCATGTTGGTGCTTTGATCTTGAACTTCCCAGTCTCTTGAATTAGGAACAATTCGTATTTGTTGCTTATAAGCTACTCAGCCTGTGGTATTAAGTTCTAAAAGCCAATGAAAGTATTTACTAGGATATAGAGAAACTGATACTCTCACATACTGTTTCAGAGATGTTGAATTCATACAATTACATTGGAAAATATTTGCAAATATTTAACAAAGCTGAATGAGTTCATGTACTATAGCCTAGCAATTTTAACTTACAGGCATGGTCCTCATAGAAATGCATACATATATTCACCAACAGACAGATATACAAATAATGATAGCATCATTCACTGTAGGCCCAAAGTGCATATTATACAAATATCCTTCAATGCTAGGATGGATAAATCATGATAGTTCCTTCAGTAGATTAGCATACACTACTGAGAATAAACATTCAATTCCACACATCACAACATAGTTATGTCTCAAAAACATGACAAGTGAAAGAAGCCAGACACAAGAGAGAAAATTCTTTATATTCCTTTTATGTAAATATCAAAATGGGCATAGCAAATCTGTGGTTATTGTACTTAGGATAGTATACTTTTGAGAAGGGCAGTGAGTAGAAATAGGCACAAATAAAGCTTCTGGTAAAGTTCTATTGAGTACTGGTTTTGTCACTGTTATTTTTGTAAAACTTTATTGATCGGTACACTTATTATTTGTGCATATGTTTTACACATTAAATATTTTAATGTAAAACTTTATTTTTCACAGTAAATTCTTTTTAAGTTAATTATGGGAATTCTGTGCCAAAGGCAACTCTGCTATATATCTTAGAGTGGTATTTAAAAAAATTATATATTAAAAAGCATTGTTGACAAAAGACAATAATAAATTGGAGCAGCAAAGTCTATTTCAATGATTACCCTAAAGCAGGGGGTCTCCAAACTTCTCAGCCGCATTAACTATCAAACAGCAGTTTCGGGGCCAACTACACACTCAAGGTCCAAATAAAAAAGAATCAAAACATAGATGTTGTTTTTAATTATTTATTTAATATTATTTTATTCAGATAAAAAGGTCACCACGGGCCAGATGAGAGCGCCTCATGGGCTGCATTCGGCCCATGGGCCGCAGTTTGGAGATCCCTGCCCTAAAGTAAATTTTCTGAAGTTAATTTTGTCTGGGCACTTAAAATATTATAAGAATAAAAGATGCCTTTTTTTTTCATTAAAAATATTGTCAACTGTTGTTGCTACTTAAGTTAATGCAACAGCTAAGAAAGTTTTTACTCATGCACTGTTAAAGGTAAATAAGCTAAAAATAAGAAACTTATTTCTACCTGCTGAAAGCAATGGGAGAGACTTTTCCCGGCTCCATTTTCTTTTCCCTTTCCGTAGATCATTTACTTGGAAAACTTGTAACTTCCTTCTCTCTCTTTGAAATATGTGTACACACTTTTATTATTTATTTTTTAATTCATTTTGTTTAAAGATAGCTTGTATACAATATTAGTTATATTAGTTTCAAGTGTACAATTAGTTATATTAATTTCAGGTGCATAATACAATAAATGATTCAACAATTTTATATCTTATAATGTGATCACCCTACTAACTCTAGTAATAATCTGTCACCATGCAAACTTATCACTATATTATTGACCGTATTCCCCTTTACATTTTAAATGCTGCATAAGGCTATGTTTGTGTTGCAACTCAGGAATGCCTAGCCCAAGGGCCTGGGAACCATATTGTTGAAATGTAATCATTAAAGAATAGGCCCCTATTGCACAGTTTCTATGGGATGATAGAAGTATAACTTCACTGTACCACCTGACTGCAAAACTCCCTCCTTCCATAAAGATGTGAGAAGTTTATTTATTTATTTATTTTTGGATATAAAGCCAATTAAATATATACAAACTTTAGTCTTTTTAGCAGCTTTTTAGAATTTTTTAATTTATTCTTATTTTTATTTTATTTTATTTTATAATTTTGTATTGTTAAATTTATTAGGATTAAATTTGTTAGTAAAAATTCCATTGGTTCTGGGTGTACAACTCTATAGTATTTTGTCTATAAGTTACAATATGTGTTCATCACCCTGAGTCAGCTTCCTTTCCATCACCACATATTTAGCAGCCCTTACCTCCTCTCACACTACCCTCCCCACTTAACCTCAGGTAACCACTGAACTATTGATTGTGTCCATGGGATGTTGTTGCTTTCAGTTTTTTACTCCACATATGAGTGAAGTCATGTGGTTCTTAGCTCTTTCTCTCTGGCTTATTTCACTTAGCATGATGATCTCAACTTCCATTCTTTTGATGCAAATGGCAGTATTTCATTTTCTTTTTTTAAAAGGATTTATTTTTATTGTTTTTTTGACAGAGAGAGAGAGACAGAGAGAAAGGGGAGGGCCTAGAGCAATTTCCATAGTTGCTCATTGTTAGTTTTCGACATTGTTTCATTCCACAGGTGGGCACAGGACCTCGCAGGGTGAGAACCTGGCAGGGGGGCTTCTCACATGAGGAACATGCCCTGGGTGGGAGCTGAACCTGGGGACTCCCACATGGGAAGCTTACCCCAACAGGAACCTAACTGGAGTGGGAAGCACACCCCAGTTCAGCATATGGATCCGCATGGGCTGTAGCAGGGATTTGATCTTCAGACCCTGGGGCTGCAATGCGAGCACTCAACCTGTTGAACCATTTCGACTTCCTGCATCTTCTTTCTTTAGGAGTTTTTATAGACAGTAAATTCCTATCCGCTAAAAAAAATGAATGTTATATTTTTACTTCATTAAATAGTATTTTAAAGTTTTTATTTTTATGACATTTTATCTCATTTAAATGAGTAATGAAAACTATTTTGAGAGCAAAACTGTTTCTTAGAAGAAAAGTGCCCATACATGAAATTTCATTTATTAATTTTAATGACAGAGTGTATGACTTCACACCCATTTGATGAGGGATTCATGAATATTGTGAATAGAAAATTGTCACATAATAAATTACAAGAAATAAGAAGAGTATATTATAATGGATTTTGAAAGAAAATAAAAGTTAATTCAAGAAAATTAGTTAATGTTGATACCTGAAATGAGAAAAGGAACCAAGGTAGATTTACAGAATTCCAGTGGCATGTGTTTTGCTATGAAACCTATTCATGTCTTCGTGGAAAGTGACATGGAGACACAGACATTCCTAGGCATCATCTGAACATATTCATCCTTGATTACTGAACAAGTAGTGAATCAATGTGATAAATCGTAGTCAGTCTATTAAACCTTCTGCCTAGTGTGATACATACCACTAATGTATTTTTTGGCATAAGCACATTGTAGGGAAGGTAGAGAGCCAAAATATTTGGTGAACATCACTAATAACCACAGTAAATTTCATCTTCCTAAGCAGAAAAATACAGATGAGCCAAAGATAAGCAGACCTCTAATTTTTGGGCCTTGAAAGAGTTTTTGATGAAAGCCATCTTAAAAAGCAGTCTTATTTTCCCATATTAAAGTGCACTATCAATCCCATGCTAAATTTAATTTCTCATTAATTTCAAAATGTTATCCTCCTCTCTCTCTACCCCCTGCTTCTAACCCCAGCCAGTGTTCTCGTGCCTAATAAGTGGCTCATCGAAATGTGTAGGAAACTGATGGCGTAATCTGTTCTCTTACTCCCCAATTACCACCTACAGGACCTAAGTCTTATCTGTTGATTTTAGTTCCTTTGGTATTGAACAGCATAGAAGGACATTAAAACCAGGACAATGACCTGTAAATTTAGCTTTTTAAATTTTGTAATACTCTCCTAGCTGATTAAAATACATTTTTCAAACGCTGGCTTTTTTGAAGAGCATACTCGCGTATGTGTATCTTTCAGACAATTAATAGAGATCCCTTTGGACCATCCAACCACTTTATAACACAGGCAGTGTGTTCTATAACTTAACTTTTGTCATACTCCTTTAACTTTGACACAGTGGTGATCTCTTCATTGTAAACATCTCCTTATTCAGAAGACACCTCTCTTGAGAAATAGTTTTGCATGACAGCTGAAACTCAATTACCGGTACTCTTCATGGCACAGAATTGCAGCATGGAAATCCACGCACCCTTGCTTATTACCTCAGAAAGCAGCTGGTCATCTCTCCAATTTCCTTGCCCCTTGGGGATATTCCAGTTGTCCTCCGCCTTCAGACTTCATTAGTCAGGTAGATGCTGCTATGATTCACTCCCATACACCACAGGGTTCTTTTCAATGCTCCTAAGAATCTCTCTATTCCAGTAGTTACATAGCCTATGTAATCTGTTCCATTCATTCAACATTCAAGTAGAGATGTTTATTTCTCCCCTTGTAAACCAACTGACTATATATATTTACTTCTTTTGAATACTCTATCAAATGACTCGGATTATAGGAGATACAGTCATCTTTTATCCTTCATAATTAAGAGAAAGAGAGAAAGAAAACAGAGTACTTGTACTTATGGGTTTTGAAGTTCCCTTTAAAGAAGCTCTTCCTTTACTGAATTGCTAATATTCTCTCATAGGTTATTGAGGTTGATGATCACTGCATGATTTGGCTACTTTTTAGTCCTTTGATTACTTGACAATATGTATGTGTATATAGTTGTTTTGTTTTTTGAGAATGTGGAGCACATATTATTGATCTCTTATTTTGAGCCTTTACCTGATATTCTTAGAGAATAGGAAAAGTTCCATTTCACTCTATTTGAAATAAATAGCACAGTCAAGAAGAATCAATTACAAGTGCTATAATACATTCATCTCCAGGAAGAAGGCTAGGCCATAAAAATGCCCTGTCTTACAATAGGAAGCAAGATGTAGGTAAAGCTAGATGGTGATACTACTATGCCACTTTCTTTCGTGGTTACTCTACATGTTTATGTGTGAGTGTATGTGTGTGTATATGGATGTGTGATTACTGAGTTTTCTCTTAAAATACCATTAACTTAGATTAAAAAAAACCTAATTTATTAATAGCCATAAATGAATTGCCCCTCCAACAATATTGACTCAGTTTTCAAATTTTTCTTATTCTGAACAATGCTAGAAATAAAATAAAAATATTGGCAAATTCCCCTTCACATTAAGCTGTTAGGTTTGAGAAGTGAGAAAACTCTTGTGAAATATTCATGTTATTTGCCACTTAAAATAGGAATGATAACAGTGATGTGCTATCATCAAAATAATTGTCATTTTCAAGGGACATTTTTATGTGTTTATTCTCATAGAAAAGTCATGGTTTCAAAAATGGGAATTAGAGGGATTATAAATCCAAATGGAAATTGTTTTCAGTTAGGTAGAGGATAATCATCATATTATAAATTCTGACACCCAATTTAGCCAAGTGACAACTGAGCCCCTCTGACCTTAATTTCTTGTGTACCTTTACTTCCTCTTTGTGCTTTTTCAATTGATATTTCAGATTGCATATGTGGCCATGCTTTGAAAACTGACACGTGCCATATTAATGAGAGATAATAGTTATTCGAATACATGAGATAAAAAAATGTCTTTTATCATTCTGTTTTCACAAGTAGCTTTCATTTTCTCATGGAATTATCATATGCCTTTGTAATTGTATTGTACTCTTTATTCCAACTCACTGAGGTTTCCAGATAGTTTATATATAGTAGATAGAAAATGGGAATTTAGCCCAAGACATTATGAAATATATTTTTTCATTTTTTTCACCTTCAAAAATGTGTTTTATTAAATTTCAACTTTTCCCTTTGCTACTTCTATATAATTGATCCATGTAATAAAGAGTATAAATCAGATAGTTGCTTGACTTTGAGTTTAATCTAGAATATGTAGTATCTAAAATAAATATTTTATATATTATATATAAAATGTATCAATGGTAATAGAATCTCATGCAACTATTCCAATGGCTGATATATATGAAATATTATAATAGTAAATTGGATATAACAGCTTTAACTGTTTCTTAGGAATTCCTTATTTTTTCTCCATATTCATTGTTTTAATATCACACAGTTAAGTGTTTGTTCATTAGCATTCCCATTTTTCACATTCGTTTTAGTGAATTTGTATTACATTTACTTTTTTAAATTTAATTTTACATTAAGATTAAGTTTTTCATACAAAGATTTAGTTTGCAACTATTGTATTTCAATGTGGCTGTAGTAAGCACTGAGTGTTAAAAATAACAGCTGAGTTTTTATTTTATGGTTACAGGCTCCCAATTCGTGCTCTTAGAACTTCTGAGCTGCTTAGATTTCACAGGTCATTAGTACCATGATGAGAGACCCTGCTGCTAGCTGTATCAGAGAAACATTTAATTAGAGAGATTGAGGTTTTAGAACTGTTTAGTGCACATATCTATGACTACTCTGAATGATTTTTATAGGTGATATTTCTCCTGTAGATGAATAGAACAAGTATGGACACAAAAATCATTGTTCAAAGAGAGAAATGCCATAGAAAATAATTGACCATTGTTTCCATAAAGAAATTTGTTAACACTTTGAATATTCTATAATATTGTAAAGTTTATATTGTCTGGTTGGAAGATACATCAATTCTAGCAACCCATTCTCTATACGTTTTGAAATATCCTCATAATTTCTAGGTATAGGAAACTTATTTTTGAGTGTTTTCTCAGTTCACATCTTCCAGACTTTTAACAAAGTCTCTGCCCTACGAATAGATTTGCACTCTGGTAGTCTATATTACGAGATTTGCCTGCTGTCACAGATGACTTGTCCAGACATCTGGTTGAAGTTAAACCAGTTCTACACTTCTTTCCATGAATTTGGAATTGGGACACAGCAAATTCAGTTAGTCTCTGCTATGCACTTAAATTAGTAATTGTGACAAAGCTTTGCTGAGATAACTTACTTGGCTGTGAACACTAAAATTTAAAATAATGCATGTGTCAGAAGAAAATAATAAAGTACATGTATAGTGAAATGCAGAGCAAAAAGACCATGTGGCCCAGATTTAAATGAGAGCCATCTCATTTTCTGATTTCAGTTCTTGATTCCTGGGACTAGTGAGATTTAACTGTGCTTTCTGGAATTGAGTTTTATGAGCATAAGCTAATATGCTGAAAAGAAATTCTCTCCCTTCACCCACTCTTTCTTTAAACTCATTGGAGTGTTTTCTAACATCACCATTCAAAGAGGTTTGACTATATCCTCATAGCTTAGCATGGATGGCCAGATTACTAATAAGGATAGTAGAGAGAACAGAACACTTATAATAATGGGTCAACAGTTACTTTGAATTACAGAATATTAGAGCTGGAGATCATCTGATAAACTATCTCATTTCCATCCACTCATGTACAAAGCAGCTAAATCATAGAGCAACTGATTTTTTTTTTTTACTTTATAGAAATATTTTGTATTTCACCATGGCTATAGATTAGTATTTAACAACTTCCATAGACTAAGATATAATATTTACCTTCTTCGAGAACCAGTAGAGATAATCTTTTTCATCTTGGCTACATAGCTAATTTGTAAATTGACTATATTCATTTTATGTACCTCTGTTGATTAAACCACTGTATTTTTATAAAATTAAAAATATGAATGCCATTTCACCAACTGGAGAAATATATTATGAAAACTGAGTGAGAATTGCTTATCAATGTGTAATGTATAATACGATTACATAGATATGATTATTGGAGTGACAGGAGGCAAGTAGAAATAAGAGAGATTGAGCAAAATAAGAGAGATTGCAGCAATTCAAGAAAAGAAAGCAGAGGACAATTAAGAAGTAGAAAGATAGATTGGTTGCTACTGGTTTTTCTGTTATGACCTCCATAAGGGAAAAAGGAGGAAAGAAGAAAGAAAATAAGATGATCTATACTTGAAATTTCTTACATGCCACTTCAAATCTTTAGGGTGTTATCCTGTATCCCAGCCAATTTTATGTTCATTATGAGTACACATACAAGGGTGAAATCTGACACTCAGAATTCTTGTTGACGTCCTTTGAGTTTCTTAAATGTCTTAGCATAATATGTCTCAGGAACTATTTCTTCCTCAGGCATAAGCAATCTAGAGTTAGGGAGTTATGCTACCTATAAAAGATTACTCTTTACAAAAGCAAGATGGGAACAAAACAAACATCTGTTTTTTTTCTCTTTTTGTTCCTCTGGCAGATAATTCTGACAACTGTTACATGAGGCAAAGTCCCAGGGATTGAAGCCCAGTAACAGGATATAATGGCCAACTTGACAACACACTTTTTTATTGGCTTTCCCTCCTTCTCTGTGTTACCGCTTTTATACTTTATTTGGGCATATGGGATAACTTCCACATAAGGTATTTTCAATAAGTTGTGATTTCAAGATTGACTTTCAGAGAAACCCAAACTGAGAATGTCAATTCAGGGTGGAAATTAAAGAATTAGAAAAGAAAATACAATGGAATAAAAGATTATTTTCATCAGAATGTTAAAATGTATATAAATCAGGCTACACAAATGAGAAAATCATTAGGATACAAATGACCAAACCAATAATGAGAGAAGTCACTATAAATTCTTCAGGCATTAAAAGGATAATAAGGGATTTTATGAACAACTATGTATCAATAAATTCTACAGCACAGATGAAATAAATAAATTTCTTAAAGAAAATCACACCACAGAATTTCAATGAAGTAGTTACAGATGAACCAGGTAAGCTCTATCATTACTAAGTAAATTGAAGTTGTATTTAAATTTTCTAGTAAGAAAAACTATAGGTCAATATGACTTCTCTGGTGATGTCTGTGAAATATCAGTTTCATAAATTCTTGCAAAAATTTAAGTGAGAGTTATTTTTCATATAATTATTTAAACAGTACATTAAACAAAATGAGACAAAGGCAATCTGAGAAAACTACAGATAATTCTCTTACTAACATAGATGTAAAGCATTTTAAGAAAGTTTTTTTTAACCTAAAATATATACAAATAATATTGCATCTTGACTAATTTAGAATTATTCCAGGAATGCATATTGGTATTGCACTAAAAATTTTGTCAATATAATCCATCATATTATCTGACTAGAAAGACTGTATGATCACCTCAATAGATTCAGAAAAAGCATTTGACATTATTCAGCACTTATTTCTGATAAAACTAGGAACAAAAAGGAATTTTCTCAACCTGATACAAATACTTACAAAAACAATCAAACAAACAAACAAACAAACAAAAAAACCAATGGGAGTTTCTAGCCAGTACAATAAAGCAAGAAATATAAAATTATAACAGAAGTAAAATTATATTTATATCCTGCAAGCATGACTATGTATGTGAAAAATCTGACAGAAGCTACAGAAGAACTATTATGAGTAATAAATTAGTGTGATTGCAAGTTGCAAGATACAATGTCAACCGAACTTTCATCCACTAGCAAACGATCAGAAATTAATTTTATTTGAAATGTCAAAAAAATGAAAACAGCAAAACTATAAAAACAACTGTACTCTGAAAATACTAAATGATTGTAGAAGAAACTAAATAATACCTATGTAAATAAAAAGGTATGCACCGTTTATGACTCAGAGAACTGACTCATATATTATTAGTATTATTTAAATATTTGTTTTATTGTTTTTGAGAGACAGAGAGACAGAGACAGAGAGACAGAGAGAAGGGGGAGGGCCCGGAGCAGTCTTCATAGTTGTATGTCACCAGTTTTTTATATGGTTTCGTTTCACACAGGTGGGAGGGGGCTGGTCAGGGTGGGAACTGGACCAGGGGCCTCCAAAATGGGAGCATGACACCTCAAGCCAGGGGCCAAACGAGAGGCATGAGAACTGAACTGGGGGCCTCCTGCATGGGAAGCACACCACAGTTTAATATATGGGACCACACGGGCTGGGGCCAGGATTCAATCCTCAGTCCCTGGGGCTGCAAAGTGAGCATTTAACCCTCTGAGCCAACCTGGTATCCCCTATTTCTGCTACATTTAGATGTTACTTCTTCACAAATTGATTTATATATTCAAAACAATCTATATCAAAATTTCAGCAGACTTATTTTTGTTAGTCAAAACAACTTTAAAAGAGAACAAATTTATAAGTCTAATAACTGATATCAAGACTTTATTAGAGTAATAAAGATAAATGTGGTATTTGCAAATAGAAACAGATAGAAGAAACAGAATAAAGTTCACAAATACACCCAGAAAGATACGAACAACTGAGTTTTAGAAAGTTATAAGGCAGTTTAGTAAAGAAAGGATAATCATCAACAAATGGTGCTAGAACAGGTGCATATTTATGTAAAAAGCAAAACAACCTATCCATATCTGGCACCATATACAAAATTTAACTAAAAATGCACTAAAGTTTTAAATGTAAGATCTAAGATTCTAAAACTATGAAACTCCTAGAATAAAATATGGTAGGAAACTTTTAAGAACTTGAGTATGGCAAAATATTATTTTCATGTACAATATCAAAAACATAGCTCAGGAAAGAAACAATTGCGACTTTTTTTAAATAAAAATAAAAAACAATCTCTTTGCTTTAAAAAAGACACTCACTCTTATTGAATGAAAAATAAAAGCAATGATTAGAATAAAATATTTTCAAACTAGATGCATGATGAAGGTCTTTTATTTAAAACATATAGAATGCTCTCCAAATTCAATAATAATAAAACAAGAGAAAATAAAAATGGGCCGAAGATTTGAACTCTAATTCAAGAAGATACATAAATAGAAAATTATCATGTGAAACCACTCAGCATAACCAGTCATTATAGTAATAAAAATTAATCTGTAGTTTTCACTACAGATATTGTAAAATGGCTAAAGCTAACAATACTGTCCAAACCTAGTGTTTTTGAAAATATAAGACTGAAATATGCATGCATTACTGGAGAGAATGGAAAATATTACACCCACTTTGGAAAACATTTGGACAATTTCTTAAAAAGGTAAACATACTGCCATTATGTTATCCAGCCATTTAATTCCTAAGTATTTACCAAAGAGAAAAGAAAAGATATGCCCATACAGACTAGCACATATAAATGTTCATGGTAGCTTTATTTGCAATACCTCAGAGCTACAAATAACCCAAATGCCCATCAACAAATAAATGGACATAGAAATTCTTGAATATCAATACTATAGCGTATAACTCAGCAGTAATCAGGAATAAACTATTTGTATGTAATAACTTGGATAAGTCTCTTCAATAAAACCAAAAGCATCATGTTGAGTGAAAATAATTATTTCATTCTCAAAAAGACAAAGCTATAATAAAGGACACAGGTCAGTGGTTGCCAGAGTTAGAGATGAAGGGGAGGCTGTGTTTCCTTCCACAAAGTGAATATCACATGGAAGTTTTAGTAGTGATGGAACCATTCTCAATCTTAATGGTGGAAGAGGTTATGTGAATTTATTTATGTGTTAAAGTTCATTAAACTGTACATGAAAAAGTAAATTTTATTAAACTTATTGGGGTCACATTGGTTAGTAAATTATATAGATTTCAGGTGTACACTTTTATAATATAGGAGTCCCAGCCTGTTAGAATCAGGGCTTCACAGCAGGAGGTGAGCAGCAGGCAAGCCAGGAAACCTTCTTTTAGATTTACAGCCATTACCCATCGCTTGCATTACTGCCTAAGCTCCACCTCCTATATCAGCTCAGCAGTGGCATTAGATTCTCGTGGGAACACGCCTTCCCTCCTCCCCTTCTTATCTGTGGAAAAATTGTTTTTTATGAAACTGATCCCTGGTGCCCAAAATATTACAAACCCTTGCTATAATACATTGTCTGTGTTGCATTGTCAAACCCTTGCTATAATACATTGTCTGTGTTGCATTGTCAAACCCTTGCTATAATACATTGCCTGTGTTGCATTGTGTGTTTCCCACCCAGAGTCAGTTCTCTTTCCATCACCAAAAATACACATATTTGACCAAAAATTAAAATTAAGGATATATTAAAATTAAAATTTTTTTTTAAATGAAAGGTTTAGGATATGAATATGAATGTGTGTATTTGTTTTAGTGGATATAACTCTGAAAAGCTAAATTATAAATATTTTTGTTTTATCTCTTAAAAAAAATTTTTTTTTGACAGAGTGAGACAGAGAGCAGGGAGAAGGCCCACAGCAGTCTCCATAGTTGCACTCCACAAGAATGCACAGGGCTGCCCAGGGCAGGAACTGGCCATGTCCCTGTCCCTCTACCCTCCCACCCACACACACACCTTCTTTGTCTTTCTCTGTCTCTGTCAGAAACAATAAAATAAATAAATAAAAATAAATGTTCCGGGGAAGTCAGGATGGCTCAGTGTGTTAAGCGTTCACTTTGCAGCCCCAGAGACCAAGGATCGAATCTCGGCCCCAGCCCATGCGGACCCACATGCTTAACTGGGGAGTGCCCCCAGTTTGGTTCTCACCGGGGTGAGACTCTGGCCCAGTTCCTGACCTGTGCAGCCCCGTGCCCACCTGTGGAATGAAACTATGTGGAAAAATCGATGATGTGCAGCTATGAAGACTGTTCTGGGCCCTTCCCCTTTTCTCTCTCTCTGTCTCTGTATCACTCTCACTCTGTGTCAAAAACAATTAAAAAAACCTTTAAAAGAAATGTTTCAGCTAAAAATGAAGTATAAATGATTCTGAATATCACTATTTTGCCAATACCTATCTAATAGTATAATAAATATAGGCAGTAATTATGGAAGTCCATCAATATTACAAAAATGGTGATATGTATATGTCATATGCCACCTGTGGAATTATGTGACTACTCTACCATTGAAATATTCTTGCCAAAATGGAACCTGAGCAATATCAAGATGCCAGTTGATTTCCAATGGCCAACAAATACATGAGAAATTTCTCAATTTTAGTCATAGAAAAATTTAAAGAAGACTGAATTTGAGATATTAACACAGACACTCAAGATTGGATAAAAGTAAAATGGATGTTAATCCAATAATAGCATATTTTGGCAAGAATGGAATGAATTGGAATTATCAATATACTGCTGGTAGGGATAAAAATTGCTATGAATACTTTGGAAAGTGTTTAAAGATATTTACTAATCTTAAAATTGCAAATACTCTATGACATAACATTTTCAACTCCTAAAAATATCCAACATAATTATGAAAATATTTGTACCAAAGATATATTCATGTATTTTTTTAATTTAAGATTTATTTTATTATTTGAGAGGAAGGGAGAGAGAGATGAGAGAAGAGCAGTCTCCATAGCTGTGCATCATTAGTTGTGACATAGTTTCATTCCACAGAGATTAATATGGGACCACGCTGGATGGGAACCACACCAGGGTCTTCCTAAATGGGAGATGGGAACCTTCACCCTGAGCCATCCCAGCAGTTACCAGCTACACTGCAGTTCAGCATACGGGTTTGCATGAGCCAGGGCCAGTGATTCAATCCCTGGTCCTCACAGTTGCAAGGTGAATGCTCAACTTGTTGGGCTATCCTGGCATCCCCTAATGTATTTTCTTAGTGAAGATATTTATAATATCCGAATCCTGAAAACAAATAATAGGTCTATCAATATTAGAATAACAGATAAATAGGTAAATTATTGTACAGTTTTTCTCAGTAGAATACTATTTAGAAAAGTGACTGGTCAAACTACTGCACACAACAATATGCATACATCTTATGAGCCTTGTTTTGAGTGAAATAAACCAGACATGTAAAAATATATAATTATGTAAATATATAAATGATATATAAACGTATAAATATAAACAAACAAACAAACAAGCAAAATATATATATATTTAGAGAGAGAGAGAGAGAGAGAGAGATACTCTGAAGATACATTTTTAATTAAATCACAGGGGTAAAATCTGTGACCTTAAATCAGAAGTATAGTTACCTTTTGGGGATGCGAAGAGTTGTCACTGAGAGAGCTTTTAGAGGGCTTCTAGTGACAAGTTAATGTTGTATTTCATGATCAGAATGGTTGTTTCATAGATATATTCAGTTTTCAAAAAGTCATCAACCTACACTATTCTGATTTGTATATTTTTCTGAGTTAATTTTATGTTATATTAGCAAAATTTATTCATTTCCATTTTTAAATATGTTTTTTTCAATACAATTGACATATAATATTATATCAGTTTCAGGTGTACAAAACAATATAGTAAGCAGATATTAATATAGCTCACAAAATGATAATCCCAATAAATCTGTTCCCCATCTGACACTCTGCAATGGTTATTAACAAAATTTATTTAAAAAACTACATTACAAAGCAGCCCTCATTGTGTATAATTCTTACAGGTTTTAAGACCATTTCTGTCATCCCAAAAGCTTGGAAATGCAGGGCTGAAATATACAATAAGAATGAAGAAGCATACTTAAATTCAATCTTTGTTCCTTATTTTGATTCAGATTCAGATATGCCAAGTATTTATTTAAAAGCTAAGAAATTTTTAATTTTATATGTATGATAAATGTACATGGTATATACATTATAAATGAGTTCTTATGCTTTAGAGATTTATATTGACATTATGGATGAAATCATATGATGCATACAATTTGCTTCAAAATAATTCTGTGGGTTTGTCCAACAGATGTGATGGAAAATCTTGGTGGTTATAGATTAAATATGTTTGACCATGATTGATAAATGCTAAATGTGTGTGTTCATTAAATTAAAATATGTTTTAAAATGTAATTAAGTATAATCATAATTTTCAATTCAAAATATATTAAAATGTGTAATAAGTTAACATATAATGGGGAACTAATAAGTAAATTCATAAAATAGCTGTATAAATTATAAATACAGTAATAATAAGTAATGTAATTTTTCTGTTTAAAAAGAGACCGCTTTAGGATTTTGATAAAATATATTTTTAGTGTACCTGTATTTTTCAGAAAAACAAGAGATTTCCAAATAACTTATTTTTTAATTATCTAGAATATTTCTAAATCCAAGTGTTCAGAAAGATTGAAAATTTTAGACACTAAAAATATGCTATAGTGTTAGGACAAATTAGTTACTTGAAGTAGGCTTTGTAATTTATATTAACTTTTTTACATACCTATCTTCTGACATACTCTATACATTAAGTGAGAAATATCAGCATTCCAAAGAATAAAACTTTTATGAGGCTTCTACTTTAATGTTACTGAATGCTCAAAAGTTCCACTGGTCATGCATTGAAGTAAAGTAGAAAGATATTAGTAACCTTTCAGTGACAGCTTCATGGAAGGATATGAAGAGAGCTGTAGGTTATTTTCCTACAAAAAAATAGATACCTCATTTAATTTGGATTCATAAAGGACTATCAGAAAATTTCAATAAAACATTTAATGTCAGACTATTAGGAATGCCATTTTACCAGTGTTTTATAACATTTTTATTGCATTTTTCCACTAAAGTTCTTGAGGCTTTCTTCCATGTTTAGTATAGTAACCTACAATTTTTATGTTAAAATTAACACATTTATAATCATTCTATTAAATTGTTACAAGTGTTGCAATCTATAAAGCTTGTTCCAGAAAGCAGAAGATTGTCACAAGGCATTGATATGACATTTAACAACTACATTTTCTAGTCACCACCATCATATTTGATAGAGTCTGTGGCACAGTTGTAAATTTCCCATCAGTTTAAATACCACTTAAAAATTGAAGGGGAGAAAAGTCACTGTTACAAATAAGTGTATTCTGTTTTCTGTTTTGAATGATTCTTGGAAATATATAAGCCAATGGTAGCACCATTTCAAGTTTAAATATATATATATATATATATATATGTATATATATATATATATATGTATATGTGTATATGTTTATGTGTGTATATATATATGTATAAATACATCAGTTACCTCTTTTCATTTGACTTTTTTTTCCTTAAAAGCACCTTAGTTTTCTATGCCATAGGGGTAGCATAAATAGGGTAAGCATGCATTTTCACTACATGGATACATCCTCTTACTAGAACGATAAAACTGTCTGCTTTATTACGAACATTTGAGCAGTAGTAAATGCTTTATTACTATTACAGTGGGACTGAAATATATGATAAATGAAAAATCATGTAAATTTAATTAACTTTTATTTAACAGTTTGAAAGAGATCAGAAAAGTCAGCAGCACATCTCTTTGTCATTTGTAACCCAGGTACTCTAGGATTGTTCTTCCAATTTCCTCAGAAAGTAAGGGGTTTCAAGATCATGCAGAGATTTTCCAAAGTTATTAAGTACCAGGCCTGACATGAGTAGACATTATTTTTGCCCACATCGTATTCGTAAAATATAGTTACATCTGATTGTAAGGGAGGCTGAGAAATGTAGTCCATCTGGGTAACACTGTGACCTACTATATTTCTATTAAAATAAAGAGCTCCATTGAAGGTACTACTGTATCTAGAAGTAAAAGTTGGTTATATTGAATTAAGAGAAATGAGAAGTAGGAGAAAGTTTTAAGCCAAAGAAAGTGACTTATGAGAATATCTTTATGCATAGGGGTTTCAGTCCAGTCACTGACATTAAGTCACTTTTTGGATACTGATTTTTGTGTCTTTAAAATAAACAACTTCAGTTTCTCCGTATTTCTCTAACTTTAGTAACCAAAAAGAAAAAACAAACAAACAAAAAAACATGTGTGGTGGAGGTGGGGATGCCGAGCTAGCTCAACAGATTGAGTGCTTGCCTTGTAGCTGTGAGGTCCAGGGATCGAGTCCCACATCCAGCCTGTGTAGACCCATATGCTGTACTTCAGTGCAGCTGATGACTGCCGGGATGATGGTAGCCGAGGTTCCTACCTCCCATGCAGGTGCCCCCTGGTTCAGTTCCTGCCCCACATAGCCCCATATCTACCTGTGTGAAGTGGGACCATGTCATCACTAATAATGTGCAGATGTGGAGAGTGCTCTGGGCCCTCCCCCTTTTCTCTCTCTCTCTCTCTCTGTCTGCCTGTCTCTCTCTCTCACCTTCTTTCAAAACAATTAGTTTTTTTAGTGTGTGTGTGCGTGTGTGTGTATGTATGTACACATATGGGCATGTATGAATCTTGGAAACCTGAGATTCTAATAGATTGAGGGAGGTGAGTGGGATAATCCGAGAACCATATTTTTAAAGTCTTTCTAAATGCTTATAATGCATATTTGAAAGAAAAGAAAAGAAACAAAAAGCCAGTCAGTTCTTTCCATCACCATATATTTGACTGATGCTGGGTGATGAGCCCACAATGCAATACATAGATGATGCTTTGTAGAAATATGCAATTGAATTAGATAATTTGGGAAGCCAGGATGGCGCAGTGGGTTAAGCGCTCACTTTGTAGTCCCGGGGACCAAGGATCAAATCCCGGCCCCGGCCTGTGTGGACCCATATGCTGAACTGGGGAGTGCCCCCAGTTCGGTTCTTGCCAGGGTGAGACCCTGGCCCAGTTCCTTCCCTGTGCAGCCCCGCACCCACCTGTGGAATGAAACTATGTGGAAAAACCAGCGACGTGCAACTATGGAGACTGTTCTGGGCCCTCTCCCTTCTCTCTGTCTCTGTATCTCTCTCTCTCTCTCTCTGTCTCTGTCAAAAACAATAAAAATAAGTCTTAAAAAAAAGAATTAGATAATTTTACTAAGCACTGTCACCAAAAATATTTTCATAATAATTAAAAATATGTATATATTATTTTTAAAAAGCCAAAGTGAGAGGCAACAAATGTCTATTTGAGGTAAAAAAGAATTGTAATCTAGGGAATAGATTCAGAAACCCAAGTTATGTCCCATTTGTAGGTTGATGACTAGGACTTTTTATGGAAAAGAGAAGGGAAATAATTATGTGAATAGAAGAAATAAATTTCTATTGTTGCCAATAAGTTCAATTATTCTTTAGCTACACATGGCTATTTACTAAATTCTAAAGAATGCCCTTAATTATCAGTGCTTGTAATTAGTTAGGAGGTCTGCTTTCCTGTCAGCTTTACAAACAGTTATTTGTAAGACAGTATTGGTTCAGCCTAGTCCAAAGCCTATTTTGCCCAGTTTAAACATTCTAGAGGTTCAAGGAACAACAGGTGCAAGGCCTTTCCTCTGGGATGGCGGCTCTGACTGCATTTTGAAATGGCTTCATATATATGATTTTTCTCAAAACTGTGAGTGACACTTGAAAAAACTCTAAATTTAATGTTCTATAAAATCTAATTTAGATACAAAATTTTGAACCTAAATATCTATGAAACTCAGAAACATGATATGTGAGACACAAAAATGAAAGTTATAAAGAATGCAAAGAGTAAGCGTATTGGAGATGGGCAAGCAAAACAATATCTAAAAATGGAGAAAATTGGTTTTCAAAAATGACTACTAACTATAAACAAAGAAGTTTTTTAATAGTAAATTATATTTTTCTTTATCAAGACACACACTCATACAAAGACATATGTAAGCCCCATATAACATACTGCCAATACATGTATCCAACAAAAAATAATATTTGATATGGATAGATTGATAAATTGATAATAAACACACAGAGGACCAAAGTTTTAGTGAGAAAAAAGATGGAAAATCAAATTTAAAGATGGCCAAAAACTTACACCCGCCTCTTAAGAGGAAATCTTTATGATCAATAACATGTGTAAACTCTTATTACTGAAAGCCACTTTTCTCCAGTTTGAACATTCATGTGTATTTGCCTGACACCAGTATGCTGCCTCTTTTCAATCACTGTGTGTTCCAAATGGCAAATACACCTATGGAAAGAGACTCAACATTATAAAAAAAAAAAGAAATTCAAAATAAAAACCTAAGTAAATTACAATTACATATACATCCGACTGGCAAAGATTTTAAAGTTTGGTAGTATTAAATGTTTTCAAGGATGTAAACATTTACATCCTTGGGAATAAAAGATAATATTTGAATAACAGTTTAGTATCACCCTGAAAAGGCGAAGCTTGCATTTTATATGATCTAAAGAAATACTTGTGAGAGAGCAAGATGGCGGCATGAGAGGAGAACCCAGACACCTACCTGGGAAGGGACTTACAAACAAAAAGGAACCCACAGGGGAAACCCTGAGAATCACCCTCAACTGAGAGAACCACACAACGCAGAACAACACACAAAGGTTAGAGGAAAAAGGGGGGAGCGGGAGAGGGAGGGAGAAGGAGCAGTTTGGGGACAGAAACGGAGCGCGGAGCGCGGCCCGGGGCTGGCAAACACAAAGGGGGGTTGGGGGACTACAGCCAAAGTGGAGCTAGACCCAGGGCGGGCTGGAAGCCGAGACCTAGGGAGCGTGGAAGCCCCACAGGAATGTGGACAATTTAACATCCCAACTCAAGGGGCGACACGCGGTGCCCTAATCAGATCACAGAGCCTAAAGTG